>JADRCC010573321.1:0-16937 GCA_019843855.1 Hylomyscus alleni | reverse complement strand
GGGAGAGCTTGTGTGTGTGGGAGCAGGGGACGGATGCTTCCCAGCGCTAGCTAAGGGACACGTGTAGCGAGAGAAAGATGTTCTTTCCCCTGGCTCCGTGGACCACTAATGACAGATGGCCTTATTAAAGCACCTTTCCTTACTATGTGCGTACATTACTGATGCCTGGCTTCTTGTAAATACTTTACAAAATCTTGACTATTTTAAAATTTCTAAATACGTAAAAATTTTACAAAAATTTAGACATGCCAAGCTCCCCCTAAACACACACACACACACACACAGAATGTTATAAGTGTGTACACAGTGCTTGATTTTAAATTAATGAAATTTTGCCCTTATTTTTGTATAGTTTCTCTTTGACCCCCAAAGGTGCTATGTTTTTGTCTGTTTTTCCAAGAGAGAGTTTGGGATTTCTGAGAGCTAGTTACTCAGGGGCTGCAGACTGAGGGGGTTTGGTTGCTAATGCTCCTGTAGCACAGACAGGATTTGTGTTTGGACTCCAAGCACCCACATAAAAAGCTGGGTGCAGCAGGACGTCTTTCATTCCAACACTGGGTTAGGGTAGACAGGGATTCCTGGAGAACACTAGCCACTCAGTCTAGCCAAACTGGCTAGCTCCAGGTACATTGACAATCGTCTCAGAAGTAAGTGGAGAGCACATGAGGAAGACCCCCGAAGTCCAACCTGTAACCACCACTAACATGCACACACATGCACACACAAGGTAACCAACGCTGACACACATGCACGCACGCGCGCGCGCGCACACACACACACACACACACACACGCACGCGTGCACGTGCGCACACACACACATGCGCACACAAGGTAACCAACGCTGACACACGCATGCACGCACGCATGCACGCACACACACATGTGCACACAAGGTAACCAACGCTCACACACACACACGCACGCACGCACACGCACGCACGCACACACACGCACGCACACACGCACGTAAGGTCAGACAGCGTAGCTATCACTAACATGCATATGCACAGGCCAGGCACTTAGACAATGTAGTGAGCAGTGACAGGCACACGGCAAGGTCAGGCGCTTAGTGTACTGAGCACTGACATGTACACATGCATGCACACACACAAAGTTAGGCACTCAGTTTTCGTTTTTGACAATTTGCAAAACAGAGGACACTGTAGCATAAATCATGCCTATTTCTCCCTCTTTTACAAAGAGAACTTCTGCTGTCATTTTAGTGTTGTATGTGAGTCTGTGGCTTTAAGATTGGTCCATGCCTGATACCTGCTTGTTATGTTACTGATGAGGCATTGCTTGAGTGTGTGGATGTTGATTTAATGGAGTGTTATTTAAAAAACTTTATTTACTATAATTTCTGCTTTTTCATGGAGTTTTATTTTTACCCCCCAAAAGAAAAGAAATTAAGTGTCTAACACTTAGGTATTTTACGAGTTTAGCTATGAAGAGCAATGCAGCCTGTCTCGAAATCTGTAGGTATGTAGCTATGCGTTCCTTCTGCCTGCCCCTGGATGTTGTGGCGTTGTTTGTGTGTTTGCTTTTTGAGACAGTCTTACACTGTAGCCCAAGATGGTCTGGAACTCACTATGTAGCCTAGACTCCTTGCAAACTCAGGAGTCCTCCTGGTTCCAACTAACTCTCAAGGGCTGGAATTCCAGGTGTGAGCTACCATGCCTTTGTCTAGGAGGAATACTTAAATAATTATCTTAAATTAAAGTAGAATTTTTCTACACGTAAAATCTCTTTAAAAAATTTCAAATTTATTGATCTCCTACAGTCTTAGAGAAAGCCAGTGAACACAACATGCTGCTAGGAGAGGTTATGGCTTGTCCCTAGAAGGCATTTAATGTCTTTTAAAGGAAAGACAGGTTCTGAATTTGGGATGTTGGAGATGACAGCACTTAAAATGCACGATTGAGTCATCTTCATCAGACTTTGTAGGAAGGTGGCTTTCAGTCAAAGCCATGGTGAGTTTAATCTGCATTTTCTGGTTTTCTCAATTTTCAAATGTGGCTTCCAGAAGAGTTTTAACTCTGCCTTTAGTTTTATTTTTTACTTGAGGCTTTGATGCACACTTAGTTGATACGGCATGGTCTGGGGCTGCACTCCTGGCCCTGCAGATGTGAAGGTGGCGCTGACTCTGCATGCTGGAGTTGCGCTCTTGCCCCCAGTGTCTGTCAGATTCCCTGAAGCCTGTGAGCAAGCTTGGCTTGGTGTCTTTGCCACTTACCACGTGGTCAGAGAGCGTTTCTTGCCAGGGTGGGGGTGGACAGGGCAGGATCTCCTTTCCAGGGTAGGGGTGGATAGGGGCAGGATCTCCTTTCCAGGGTAGGGGTGGATAGGGGCAGGATCTCCTTTCCGGGGTAGGGGTGGATAGGGGCAGGATCTCCTTTTGTAGACAGGTGCTCCTTGAACTCAGGATTTTTCTGCTTAGCCTCTGAGTGCTGGGATCATAGGCTCAGAAGTGACTCCACACTTCCTGACTCAGGAGCTGGCTCCCTGCGCTCTGCTTTTGGCTGTAAGGAGGAGAATCTGGGTTAAGCAACTCTCAGTCTGTGTTTTAGGAAACCATGGATGGTCAGCGTTGATAAGACCGCACTGTTTTTCTGAAAACCCCTGTGGCTCGTGAGACAGTAAGCCCTAGTGAGACAAAGGTGTCGTTGCATACATGATACTGCAGTCTTTGCTGTTCTATCCAAGGAACATGATGGTTGGATCTTCAGTAGGAATCAAGATTCTGTACTGAAGTTAGGAACTAGAATGGGTTGTAAAGTGAAATTCTGTTGAGCTTTGTTCACTGTTGGCACATGCTTCGTGGCCTCATCAGTCTTTGGGTGAGCTGGGATATAATTCAGCCACTTCCGTGTCTTTATACTGTGAGAAGAGGGTGGTGATGCTCCGCCCTTGCGCAAGCCGAGAGTGAGTTCTGAGGGGAGGGAGGGAGGGAGGGAGGGAAGGCGAGACGGAGGGAGGGAGGGAGGGTGGCATGGTGGCTGGTGTGGCAGTGGATGGAGATGGAGGTGAAGCACACCTGTCGCCTCGGTGTTCTCCACTCCTTGGCATCTTAAGTTAGTGGGAGGAGGAGAAGTCGTGAGAACAGTTGAGAACAGCTCATAAACGCTTTTGAAAGCACTTTCGGGATGATAGAATCAAAACCACTGGAGGTGGACAGGGGAAGAGATGGCTGACCTCATGTAGAGCAGTGCAGCCAGAGCCCAGACAAAAACCTCTAATTACATGCCACAATCTCATCATGTTTTTGTGAGAAGGACCTGAGACATAGTTTTCTGTGGGAAGTGTGTTTTCTCTGTTCACTTTGCTCAGTGCCTGTGAGGCCTCTGTACTTATGGGAGCAAGGACACTTCCCAGTCCAGAGGTTGCCAATACAGTGGTGGTGCTGGGGCACATAGGAAGTCAACACGTGGGGTGTGCAAGAAAACCAATTTGAAATCGGTAGACTGTCCTTTCACACACTTCAACGAATTTTCAAAATGGAGTTAGTTTTAAAGGGATTCCCAGCTTCCCTGCTATACAGTGTGTGTAAAACAGCCACACCGCCGTATGTGGCATTTCTTTACATTCTCTACATTAAAGATTTAGTTTTGTCTCAGTGTGGGGGAGTGTGCACAGTGTATGTAGGGTTGTATCCAGTGCTGTTTGACACATGGGCTTCTGGCTGACCTGTCTGTCTCCCATCTCACTGTGGGGGTGCTGGTTATGGATGTCAGCCATCACATTGGCTTTCACATGGGTACCATGCCTGTGCAACAGGCACTTTTACACCTGACCCACCTCACTGGCCACATGCTGGACTTGCAGTGAGCACATCAACTGTCTCATAGCTGCTGTGTAAGTCAGTGCCCTTGCTCTGTGCTGGAGTTGTAATATTTTTGAGATTTTTCAAGTAAAGCAGTTTTAGAGCAATGGGTTTGACAGCCACAAAAACCTCAGTTACTTTTTAGTCCTGTAATTTCATCTTATATATTAAAAGTTTTATATAATTTATTAAAAGAAATAATTATTTTTTAGGGCCATTAAGAAGGCAGCCAACATCATGCATTCTGACAACTAAGAGAAGAGAAACTTTGTTTAAATCCTGTGAAACAGTTCAGGAGTGCATAGTTCTCTTGTACCCCTGCTGCCCAGCTGCGAGGAAGTTAACTCTTTGCTGTAGATTAGACTCACGGAGGAAAGCCGGGCACAGCGGCTGTGACGTCATTGAGGTTCAAAAGCTGCATACACAACACAGTGGCCTTTATATTCTTGCACACTGGCTCTCAGGTAGTCTCTTTAGGTCTCTTGTGATTTAAGTCTGGAATGTTCCCTGAGGCTGTGTGCCAAAGGTGTGGTTGTAGACTGGGTTTCCAGGAAGTGAGGGTTTGATGGCACTGATCTTGTCAGCAGGGTGACCAGTTAATGGAGTGCTGATTTGATGGTATTGCTGGAGGTGGGTGGGTCTCCTGGTGGAGGAGGTGGGTCGCTCAAGGCATGTGCTGCCAAGGTGTGCCTTGTCCCCAGCCTCCTGGTCTCCATGAAGGGAGAGCCTTGCTTCATCATGCCGGATTTTCTTTTCTCTTTTTTTTTTTCTGGAACCATAAACCAGGAAGCTGTCCAACCTAGACTGGAGACTACAAACTGTGAGCCAAAGCAAGTGCCTTGAGTGACATCAGATACTTTGTTGTAGAGATGAGAACCAGTGTAAGACCAGGTGCCTTTAGAGTATGGAGCTAGTTGTGTCTGAGGGAGGACAGCTGCGGCAGCAGCTCCAGGCCCAGTGCAGGCATCTCTGTCCGTGTCTGTGGTGCGCCCTGAGGAGCTAGTGTGCACAGAGAAGTGAGGAAGGAAGTGGGCTTTATTCCCAGGGGTCATCACCCACTTGCTGTCCACAGCTGAAGCTGTCTTGGTAATTGTCTACCTGTCAAACTCCTGGATGATGCGACCAGGGATTTCAAAGCATTAAAGCCGACGACTCTCAGTCATAGAGGACTAGTGGGCCAAATCCGCAGCAGGGTGACGGATCCTCCCGTCCGTCTCATAAAGTACCTGGTAATCTCTACCCAGGGACTTGGGACGGCTGGGGTGGTGTGTGTCTCCAGGGCCTAGTGAGGTAGGATTCTGGGTCTCTACATTCTTCTTCTATCTGACATGCCTGCCAGTTTTACCTTGTGTCTCAGAGTGAGTCCTTCTCTCCTGCCCCACCCCCTCCTCCAAATTCCTCCAGGCTCAAAAGATCCAGTATATGTCCTGTGTCTGGCACCCTTACCGCGTGCACCTGCCATATTACCCATGGGAGCAGGTTCCCAGTAAGCCTTGCTGGGCTTTAGAAGTAACGCTGTGGGGAGACAGCATGACTCCAGTCTGGAGCTCCTTAGGCAAGTTGTGAGACCCAACAAGGCATCCTCTGACACGCATATTCTCCAAGCTGGCTTGGTCTGCATCCTCTACTGCTCACAGAGAAATGGTGTCTTTCTTCATACTTAGTCCATGCAAATAAGTTCTCTGTGAGATGTTAGGAAGTGTAAAATGATTGGCATAGGAAACATGTTCCATACATAGAGTGCCTAGTTATTCTGACCACAGTGTGTCCGCAGTGTGACTGCTGTGCCCATCGCTGTGACACTCACCTAGTGCAGCAGTGCCCACACATGGTGTGGAGCATCGCCCACACATTCTAAATGGGTGACTAACCTGTTATTTTAGTCTTGAGTTCTGAACAGGTAAAACCTTAATAAAACTAAGTAACATAAGGCTGTCTACTCTATACTTAAAGAAATGGAATAGAGAAAAAAAATTCACTATGGATGCTGATGGGGAAACTTGTTTTAGATGTTCATGATTTAACAGTATATGGCAGTCTGTATCTTTGGGCCAATCCAGAGCCTCGTTTATGCTGCCTCTGTGTCCGTACTGGTTGGTCGGATAGGCTGAGACCCTACACCAAGGTCTGATTACGTGCATGTGGCTGAGTGAGAAAGACATTTAAATGTTATTGAATGGACAGTGAGATGCTGTGTGGAGATTTTGATAGGGAAATTGTGTGACCTGTCTTGTAGACCGGAAGGACATGTGCCAAGGGCTGTACTTGATGGCAGACCTGTGACCATTTCTTCATTGTTTTTCTGAGGCTTCTGGGAACACACATTCTGGCTAAAATTTCCAAGAACACTTCTCTGAAGGTGACAGTGGCTCTGTGTGTAGGGGAGGGGGTGCCATAGCCCCCAAGGAGTGTGTCTCCTAAGGGTTGCTGAGTAAGGAAAGGGTAGGAGCAAAATTTAACCGGTAGACCCTCAGATACCTCACATGTTCCAGAAGAGTCCCGTGACTCTTGTTAGGCCTTTAACAAGCAGTGTTGAGTCTGGAAACTGTGGAGTGCACTAGGTCCTTCCCTATGCCCAGTACTGCCCTGCAAACCTGCCTGCTCTCTTACCATCTCACTGTGCTCTGGAGCTTGTACCAAGTGTTATGTAGTTGATAGATGCTAAGACTCACCATCCTAGAGGAGATCACTAAAACATGTGAGTTTTCCCCATTCTTTTGAGTCAGAATTCTCCTGTTTGAAAACAGGCTACACTTGTAATTTGTCCTATGTAAAGATGTCATTCAGCACAGAGCTGCAGTGTGCTTGCACTTCACAGTTTGTACACAGTGCTAGATGCTGCAGTGTGCTTGCACTTCACAGTTTGTACACAGTGCTAGATGCTGCAGTGTGCTTGCACTTCACAGTTTGTACACAGTGCTAGATGCTGCAGTATGCTTGCACTTCACAGTTCACACACAGTGCTAGATGCTGCAGTGTGCATGCACTTCACAGTTCACACACAGTGCTAGATGCTGCAGTGTGCATGCACTTCACAGTTCACACACAGTGCTAGGTGCTGCTGCAGTGTGCTTGCACTTCACAGTTTGTACACAGTGCTAGATGCTGCAGTGTGCATGCACTTCACAGTTCACACACAGTGCTAGATGCTGCAGTGTGCTCGCACTTCACAGTTCACACACAGTGCTAGATGCTGCTGCAGTGTGCATGCACTTCACAGTTCACACACAGTGCTAGATGCTGCTGCAGTGTGCATGCACTTCACAGTTTGTACACAGTGCTAGGTGCTGCAGTGTGCTCGCACTTCACAGTTCACACACAGTGCTAGATGCTGCAGTGTGCTTGCACTTCACAGTTTGTACAGAGTGCTAGATGCTGCAGTGTGCTTGCACTTCACAGTTCACACACAGTGCTAGATGCTGCAGTGTGCATGCACTTCACAGTTTGTACACAGTGCTAGATGCTGCAGTGTGCATGCACTTCACAGTTTGTACACAGTGCTAGATGGATCCTGGCGTTTCAGTCCCACGTACAGTCTCTGGCAGGAGCTAGTGTCCATTTCTTTACTCTTACATAGCTGAGGTCTGCTCATCAGAGAATGGAGATTGTGACTGGCAGAACATTGTGGGCAGTATCAGCCTGGAAGGTCTGAGCTGCAGGTCTCCTTCTTTGTAAGGCTGTTTGAAGTCCCAAAGAAGCATCAAGAAGCTGCTGAATGGGTCTGTCCCTGGCTGTTTTCATGAGAAGTAGTATGTCGCCACTCTTATGCTTGCTTCAGGGTGTGAGTGTGCTGTCCTGAGCACTCTGTAATATTCCTCAGGCGTGCTCTGGGAATGTGGCGAAAGCCAGGGTCCCAGTGCTTCCTTAACTTACTACATTTCACCATATCTCGCCAACTTTCTAGAAACTTCTGAACATAGTCTCGAGTTGTAGGCTCCCTGTAGTCAAATAATAGTCGGCTGCTTTTGTTTGAATGATGTCAGAGAGGCAGATACTGGCAAGGCCTTGGGACTAATCACCAGTCATTACAAAAGAACGAGGTCCCAGGTGGGATTTAGTGACTGTAGCCTCAAAGTTAGTGCTCATTATGGAGCAACCTGAAAGATGACTCCCCAAGTTCCTCCAGGAATGAAGAGGCAGAACTGTGGTGTCTGACTGTTCTAAATGAGCAGTTTTGTTGCGAGTTTAAATGGCATTTCTTCTAAACTTCAGAATGTGCCAACTTGCATTCCACGGGCTCCCTCTTCAGGAAGAGACTGAGAGAAGAAGTGGAGGCCAGGTCATCATCTGCTGTCATGAGGCAGTGGATTAGGTGTTCTCCCTGGTCTCCAGCAGGGTCAATAATATCAACTTAGGTAATTTTTGAAGTTCCTTCTGGTTACAAGGAGTCTTTATTTCTAAAACAAAAGGTGGTTTGAAAGGGGAAATCAGCTGTGTTCTCTTGAATTGAAAGATGAGCAGGTACTGGCTTTGTGGGTTCCTGCAGCCTTAAGTACAGGTGTCTTGAAGGTGCCCCTCTGTCAGCTAAAGAACAAAGGTTTCTGTTTAATGTATGTCTGTGTGTGTGTGTGTTGGGGGGGTACAACCCTGTAGGTGACCAAAGAGAGAAGCGACTTTCAGGGATTTGAAAGCCCAGAAGTGTTAGAATTTGCTCTCTCAGCATTAACAAGGTCACCTTGCTAATACATGTTAATTTTGAAAGTTTAATTGACCTCTGGAATTTTAATATCAACCTTTTTTGGTGTGTTTAGAGGTTGGAGCAGTCACAGAAGAAACTGAAGCCTGTGATTGGTGGAGCCTGGGTGCTGTCCTCTTCGAACTTCTCACTGGCAAGGTACGCAGTGACCCAGACACCTGGTGCTCTTATCCAGATGCCAGCAGACTCCAAGTTGAGCGTGTGAGCCTTTGCCAAGCTTCAGTGTCAGAAACAGGCAGAGAACCTTAGCAAGATTCGGATTTTAAAAATCATGTAACATTGAATAAATTGATGGCCAGCCTCTGCTATGCTCCAGTTGTCGTCTGAGCTGTCTATGAATCGACTTTAACAGATTAACATCTGTGGGAGTGTAGGAGTCAGCTGTTAGAGTCCTCCATGTTCTTTAAGGGGCTTGTCTGAAGCTAGGGGGAATTCAATTTTAAAAATTAACGTTGGTATTAAAGGTAACATCTTCACCCCCAGTACTGTACATTTTCCCTACCTGTTTTAGCTTGGGGACAGAGAGCATACTCTCTGATTAGTAACTTTTAAGCATGATTAATATTAATAAGGCTAATAGGCCCTCACAGAGTTTTGTGTCTGTTGCCTCCTGGGAAGAAGCTGGCGGAGACGTAGTCCCGCTTTAGTTAAGTGTGTGAACTGGCAATGTAAGATTGCTGTGAAGCACATGGTGGCTGTGCTTGCAGCTAAGCTGTAAAGTGTAACTATGTACATGCTGAAACACTGATTAGCAAACTACACTAGAAAGATCTGAAAGAACCTTCGTTATTTCAAAGCTATCAGTCCCTCTTCGGAGTTATGTATAACTTAAGCTTTCCTGTTAGGATTCAGTCCCTGGTAATGAAGGAGACGGGACAAACCTGGGCTTTGAGCATGCTGGCTGTCAGCTGCTTTATGTAGATGCTCTCTGGGCTCACAGCGGTCAGCCTATCCTACCTCAGTGACGCTCTGCGGCTCTGCCTCAGTGACCTGCGGCTGGCTGTGCCTTCTGTATAGATGGAGTCAGCTCTCTGTGCTTGCTGCCTCTGTGCCCTGTGTCAGAACAGGGTGAGATGTGATTTGGGATAAGAACTATACCTGATTGACTCTTTCAGACATTGGTGGAGTGTCACCCAGCAGGAATAAATACGCACACTACTTTGAACATGCCAGACTGTGTCTCTGAAGAGGCTCGTTCACTCATTCAACAGGTAACTGAGTCGTCCTCCTAGCTAAGTACCTCAGCCTTGCAGGCCAGTAGAGCTCATGCACTAAAACCATTAGGAAGTTAGTTACATCCAGAGTGAACATGATACATGTTCTGAACATGCTAGGCAGACATATGTAGGCTGCATGTACACAGGTGGGATCAGAGAGGCTTGGGCTACAGGGACCTGTTCAAGCCAGTTCTCTTGTATTTAATTTACATGCTGAGTAGCACAAGCCCCAAGTGACCAGAGCTTTCCAGTTTGTGGAGTTTTGTCGTGTGTGGAGACTCTATGGTAAGGCAATCCCAGTGAAAAACTCCACCATCCCCAGTGCACTGAAATCTGAAAGGGTTTGAGAGTCCTGTGTATACTCAGGAAATTTAAGATTTCAGAGTGTTTGCGAATTTGTATTCAGGTGAATATGCCTGCCTCTGTAGTCCTGTGCAGGGGTGTCTGATGAAGGCACTATGTTGCCTTGTTCTGTTGTGAGGGGAGGGGCTCACAGCACATGAGGCAGG
This sequence comes from Hylomyscus alleni, assembly GCA_019843855.1. Taxonomy (NCBI): domain Eukaryota; kingdom Metazoa; phylum Chordata; class Mammalia; order Rodentia; family Muridae; genus Hylomyscus; species Hylomyscus alleni. The sequence goes on along the minus strand of JADRCC010573321.1, from coordinate 6,693 downwards.
CCTGTAGTCCTTGCACTTCCACAAAAGTCAAAACAAAATAACGTGATTTGAAAATGGTGAACTAAAATTAATCAGTGAGCCGGGCGGTGGTGGCGCACGCCTTTAATCCCAGCACTTGGGAGGCAGAGACAGGCGGATTTCTGAGTTCGAGGCCAGCCTGGTCTACAGAGTGAGTTCCAGGACAGCAAGGGCTACACGGAGAAACCCTGTCTCAAAAAAAAAAAAAAAAAACAGAAAAAAAAAAATTAATCAGTGAATGTGGATGTTTTTAAATCAGGGAAAATAAAAATTAAAAGAGGGGGGGTTATATGAAGAAAAACACTACCTGTGTTCTCCTCGGGAGCAATTTTGATTCCATTTAGCAGTGCTAAGGCATGGTGCTAGAGCTGCAGAACAGCCCCTGTCCACTGGCGGAGCCAAGGAGGAGCCCAGACAGGCAGGAGAAGGAGGGTCCTGGTGCTGTGGATGCATTAGGAACTTGTTATTTTTGCTGGGCCTTTGATGTGGTTTAGTTATTGTATGAGATGTGGGAGAAGCAGCACAGGGGACTGACGGGTGGTAAGGGAGAGTCAGAGTGAAGGGTGAACTTACAGTTGCAGTGATGTGGCGCCTTCTTCAGGGTGTTTGCTGCCGTGAGCAGGGGGTGGAAGGACGCGGCTCATCTACAATGTGGGGTTTTGCTGTTGTGCACAAAAGTGGAAGTGTTAGAATGGGGTAATTTGCCCAACTCTGTGAAAGAAAGATAGTCATGGGCTGGGAGTGTACTTCAGTTGCTAGTGTGCCTGCCTAGCATGTACAGAGCCCAGAGTTCCCTTCTCAGACTAAACAAAAGCAATATGGCTGCACACACCTGTGGTTAAGGTTCCTGGCTACTTACTGGTAAGTTTGGGGCTAGCCTAGGATACAGAAGAGCCTGCCTCAAAACAAACAAACATACAACATTTAAAAAGGAAGAGGAGAAGAAGGTGGGGAGGAAGACGGGGAGGAAGAGAGGTAGAGGAAGAAGATGGGGAGGAAGAGGAAGAGAGGTGGAGGAGGAAGATGGGGAGGAAGAGAGGTAGAGGAAGAAGAGGGAGAGGTGGAGGAAGAAGACGGGGAAGGGGAGGAGGGCGAGGTGGAAGAGGAGGACACTAATGGGAAGAAGTATGGGGCGGAGACCCTGAGATGCATAGACACAGAGCCTCATCTGTGAAAAGGTGAGAGACGGCCATCTAAGGTGCTCAGTTCTAGCTGCTCTGGGGTTCCGTCTTCTTTATCATGGTGCAAGGTAAATTGAAAGTGTTTTGGCAGGGGTGTGGGGTGGGTGCGGGAAGGCTGAGACTAGTTTTTGTGTCTTCCTTGAAGCAGGTTACTCCCTGATGCTGACTACAGAATCTCCATGGTACCCCACTGTGCTGCCCTTGTCTTTAGCAGGCGTCAGTGCAACGGTTGGGGCTGAAGGCCTGTTTCATTCTGTAATAGCAACCATCTTATCTCTGCCCAAGGACGTATCCACTCATGCTGGGGAAATGCTGTCTGCCTTCAGAAGGGAGAGGGGCCCCCTGGCAGGCAGGGCTTGACCTTTCTGTGACCACCTCGCAGGTTATCGAGGTTACCTTTGGAAGAGTCACCCACAGTTCATGTGGAAATGTCTACTCTACTTTGGGTAGTCTTCCCTTTCAGCTTCTTGCTTGAGTCTTAGAAATGTGGACAGTGCTGAGGTAAGCGGATTCTTAGTGTCTCTTAGACACTAAGAGGTCTAAGAGCCTGTGTTTGCATAGACTCAGCATCTGAGGACTCAGCTCTTCATCGATAGGAGGACTACCCATGCGGAAGACCTTCAGATAAGATCACTGCTTGGCACTGTCACCAGATAAGGTCAAGGAACTCGTTGGATGGTGCTGAGTTCCCTGTGTGGCCTTGCTGGCTGACCTGTTCTGAGCAGTGCAATCTTTGACTTCTCTTGACACTTTGGTGGCACTTGAGATGGCAGGGTGAACAGACAGCTGTAAGGAAAGGAGTTACAAGCAGACAGTGAACCTTGCAGAGCTGCAGAAGAGTCTCCAGACTAAGTAAATTGATGCCAGCAAACGTTAAGTGCAAACTGTAGGAATTTCACATTTCAAGCTATGTTTTAGTCCATCTAAAGAGAAAGAGCTTGTCTATGGAGATTCTCCCTGAGGGGGTGTATGTGCTCCCCAGAAGTAGTCTCTGATGTTCAATTTATTAAAATATTGGTCTATTTCAATCAGCAGATGGCGCTGTCTTTGAAATGAGTTGAATGCACTTATTCTATTTCTATTATGTTTATAATAACATTAAAATCCATCTTAGTGGGCTGGAGAGATGACAGTGCTTAGGAGCACTGGCTGCTCTTTCAGAGGACCTATGTTCAGTTCCCAGCACCTACATGACAGCTCACAGCCACCTATAACTGCAATTCCATTGGATCTGACACCCTTTTCTGGCCTCTGTGGACAACTGGCTTGCATGTAGTGCACATACATACACGCAGGCAAAAGAGTCAACCATGCACATCAAATAAAACAGTCAACCACGCACATCAAATAAAACAGTCAACCATGCACATCAAATAAAACAGTCTAAAAACCCATACTTCACAAGCTTCTAGTCTAAAAGTTCTTTGAACAACTAGCTTTAATTAACAGTTTTATATTAATTTATATGCTACCAAAATAATTTCAGGTAAAAATTTATTCATATTTTGTTTATTTATTTACTTTATTTATTTACTTTATTTATTTACTTACGTATTTATTTACTATTTATTTACATGTAGGCTAGCCTAAAACTGTAAGACCAGGCTGGCTTTGGACTTAGAGTAGTCCTACTGTCTCTGCTGCCTGAGTGAGGGGATTAGGTATGTGTCACCCAGGCACTTTAGAAGTGTGTGCCGCACTCTTCTATGGTTGTTAACACCAAAGAGAAGGAATGGGTTCTCAGACTTTGTGGTTACACATTTGGAGGGTCTTTATGCTATGGGTGTGGCATGGGTTCTGGAGTTGATGTGCTTAAATTAAAATTCTTGCTTGGCAGCTTAATGCTTGTATAATCTTAAGCAGGTTACTAATTTCTTGGAGTCTCTGTATTCTCTATATGAAAGGAATGAAAGATAGATGTCCATAGAGTTACAGTCAGTCCCTAAGTTAACCCGTGTTATTCAGCCAGTCTCCTACCTGTGGGCAGAAGCTTAACTGGTTGACAGCCATAGAGACAGGGAGGCTCAGCTTAAAATCAAAACCAACAACGAGAGATGTCAGAAGTGCATTGCAGGTAACTCAGAGTGTGTATGGGGGGGGGGGGGGGGGGGAGTGAAACCTAAGTAGGTTTTGAACTGAAAGCTTAAGGAAAAGCAGGTTGGGGGCTTCGCTTGAGAAGTTCATTGAGTGAAAAAGATGTCCCTGAGGAGTGCAGCAGCACATCCGAGACAGACTCAGGAGCCTCGGTCAGCGCGAGTGGCCCAGTCTGAAACGGTCCTGGTCTGTGAAGAAGAGTGGGCAGGACCAGAGGATCTGCAAGGCAGAGTTTTCCTTTCAGATGTGCCAGTGTACCTAAAACAAACAGTGTACCTAAAACAGTGTACCTAAAACAGTGTACCTAAAACAGTGTACCTAAAACAGGACTCCAGAAGGAAATGGAGCTGGGAAGAGTCACAGAAGTACTTGAAGGAGGGCAACTGAAAATGTTCCTGGTTTCCTGAGCAACACACAAGACACTTAGCAGACTCCTCAGAGAAGGAGGGTCACACACAGACACACTGATGCAGCTCGATGGGAGGCAGAAGCAGGGAACATGTGGAGCCAGGAAGAGAGAAACTCAAAGCTCTTCCCACAGCAGGCGCAATAATGCTTGGTTCCTCATCAAGCCAGCAGAGAGCGGAGGGCGCTACAATAGCATTCGTGGTGTGGAAGGGAAGAGGAGTCAGCCAGTCATTCAGAAAGATTATTTTTCATAAAAGGTGAAATAAAGACACTACCAGAAAAAGATAGACTTAGTAACTTGCAGCCAGGGATGTCCATGCAGGAGCTAGGGGCTCAGAGGGAGTGGTGGGACTTAGGTCTGCGCATGCTATGAGCAGTGCAGTGAGAGAGAAGTTCATAAAAAACTCCAAATGTATTTCTCCCATTCATCTTCCCCACCTTTTATAAAAGATACAGAATATGTAGTAATAATTAGGAAACAGCAATGTTGGATTTACACACACACACAAGCACACACATGCACACACACGCACACACATGCACACACATGCACACGCACACACACATACACACACATATACGTATATATCTTTGTGTAAGTCCATTCTTCATCCACAAATTCAAACAACAACTAAATATGTGTATATTTTAAATTGTAGGCTATCTGGGCTTGGCAGTTCACACAGCACATTCCAGGATGTAGAATATCAAGACAGGAGGACTGCCATAAATTCAGGGCTAGCCTGGGCTACATATTGAGTCATTTCAGGCCAATCTGCTTCAAAAAAGGTCATTTTTTGACACTGCTTCAAAAAAACGAAAGCTATGCGCATGATTTTTCCTGTCATCTCTCTGTCCAGTACCGTGCAGGACCTATGTGCATATTGGTTACATTGTGTTGTGGGAAAAGTTATCTGAGGTGATTTGAGTGTATGGGAGGACATGCTGATACATTTCTTCAAACACTGTCATGGACTTGAGCACCCACAGGTCTTGATATTCATGCAGGCTCTACAACCAGGACCCCATACATACCAAAGGGTGACTCTACCTAGCAATAGTGGACAGAATTGGGCCACAGTGGAAGAGAATTCTTGCCTATTACTGCTTTAGTATTATTATGAAGTAGATTACAATAAATTAAGTTGTGTGGTTTCTACAGCAACTACGAAAAGAACCCTGGGAACATTCTAAGTGATTATCTGCACCCCGTACAAAAGGTCATTAAAGTGCCTGGGAAAGTACATGGGACAGCTTTGAATTCAGACACGAGTGGGTTAAAGGAAGGTCAACCATGCACACAGTCCCTAAGAGCTGGAGCAATGTAAGATCAGCCTGGTGAGCACTGAGACAGGGGCTTGCCAGAGACCGATGGCTCCTCAGAAGGACAAGAGGCCAGCACAGGAAAGGGTAAGGAGCAATAGCCCCAGCATACATAAAAAGGAAAAACAATTCAACCAAACAAATGGAGTCCTCCATACTTTAGTAGTTATAGAAACCAGACAGCTACAGGGGACACAGGTACTGGAACAGGAGGAAGGCTTTACAGTAACATGGAGTGTGCATAGTCACCTCAGGCACTGTAAGCTCCTTGTGGGTAACGTGCTGTGTTCAGATAAACCTGAAGGTCACCCTTGCCTTCACAAGTAAGTTCTAGGCTAGCCTGAGCTGCAGGAGGTCCTGCCTAAAAAATCAATGCAAGACAAAAAGCCCACCCTTAGCCCAGGAACAGTGGGTAAGTCCACAGGGATTAGGAGTTAAACAACATACTTACTTCTGTGTAACTTGGGGTGACAGAAGAAATCATAAGAAAAGTTGTAACACAGCAGTAACAGAATGGAAGTGGAAACAGCGCCGGGGCTCATGGGATAGCTGCATCAGTTAGCACAGGCTAAGCTTGCACCGAGACACCGAAAACAACTGGACGTGGGATGCACACCCATGATCCCAGCACTTGGCAAGCTGAGGCAGGAGGATTGCCAAGAGTTCAAGGCCAGTCAGAACTTCAGGGCCAGTCAGAGCTCTAGAATAAGTCCCTACTTAAAAAAAACCCAAAAAACAATACACACAGAAAGGAACTATCCAAATAAAGTAAACTCAAAGCCAACTGACCAAACAGCAACCACAGAGAGAAAACCAAAAGAACATAAAAGGGGACAGCAAGCAGAAACTCCGACTATGGTGTTCACGAAGAGGCGGCGATGCCTTGGCCATCCGTGGTTCTGAGCTAACTAACCTGGTGCCGCCATCATCAAGGCAGCAGTGGGCCTTCTACAAGTGGTTGGAAATCAGTAAGCAGTCACCTGCCAAACCACGGTGAACCAGGCCCTTGCTTCATACCATATGCAAAAATTAACTCAAAATGGCTCACAGACCTTGGGAGGGGCTAAAACGGTAAAACCCGTAAAGGAAAACATGAGAAAACACCCATGGTCTTGGGCTATGCAGAGCCAATTAGATCTGAAAAAGCATGATCCGTAAAAGGAACATTGATAAAGTAGACTTCATTAAAATTAAAGACGTGAGTGCTTCAAAGATGGGAGAAGTGAGAACAAGCTGCAGGCTGGGAGACACTGTTTGCAAACTGCTCATCTGTATTTGTGTTGAGAAGTAATAAATGCTCGTTGTGCAGTAAGACAGACAGCTTGGAAATGGGTGGACGGTGAGCGGTTTGAGCAGAGACTATGAGAGTGGCTTCCAGGACATACAACCATGCCCAATGTCAGCAGTCACCAGGGAGTGTGATTAAAACCACCACAGGATGCTACAGGATGCCACAGGCCCTCTAGAGCTGCTTTTAGTAAAGACCAGATGTGGCTGAGGTAGAAAATCCTGAGCCCTGGCTCAATGCTGACGGGAGTATAGACAGGCATAGCCACTTAGGGAAAGTTTGGCAGTTTCTTAGTAAGTTAAATACAAACCTGCTCTGTGGCCCAGCAGCCCAGCAGTTCTGATCCTAGGATTGAACTCAACTGAAGACACATGTCCGCCC
>JADRCC010573319.1:0-17758 GCA_019843855.1 Hylomyscus alleni | reverse complement strand
ACAGTCTCCACATACTCCCTTCTACCATATATTTTAAGGCAGACTACAATTACCACATTTTATCTGTGAGAATTTAAGTGTATATCTCCAAAAGATTCTAGCTGCCATAATACCATAACCATAACCATACTTAAAAATTATCAGCAATTATATAGTGTTCCTATTTCTCTTATCTAATGAGCATTTTTATGATTTGAACTGTGATCCATAAAAAAACCAATATTTTGTGGTTAGTTGATACATTCTTAGGCAGGTTCTATTTCTTTTTGTGTTTGCTTATAACTTTCCCACTGAAGAAACTGGGACTTCCTATGGTCTCGACATCGTTGATTGCATCCTTATGGTGTCTGTCCCCTGAATTAGCTACAGATTTGTCCTAAATCTAGTGCCTTATAGGTTTAAGTTTAATAGGGAGTAGGGAGAGGGAACATAAGTACGTTAGCTTTGGTATATATATTTTCAGGATGACTGGTCATCTGTGGTTTGCTGATATTAGCAAGTGTGGATGGTCACTGCTAGATACCTTACCTTTAGAATGGTAGAAGGAAGTATTGAATGACACTAGATTGCTTTTGAGGTCCCTGAACTCTACCTCTGTTTAAAGCTTCTAGAAGGGGGATGGCTTTTAATTCATTCATGTGTTACTCTGCTTGAAAACCATGGTCTTGCTGGTTGTAAATCTGTATTTCATATTTGTGTTTTGAGATGGCCTGCACCTTGGTAGAATGCAGACTAGAGACTTACCTGTTTCGTGTCTACTTTGTACATTGAGTGTTACTGTTCTCTAAGAAACTCAGGAGAGGAAGAAACAAAAGCTCCAGGTATACACTAATACTGTGTATAAGTGTGAATAAAATATTTTCTAATCTTATGCCAGTTATATAAAGGGCTTTTGATTTATTCAAGTTATGCAAAAATCATATTTGGAAGTTATATCTTTTTATATAACTTCTTCCTATTTAAAATACATGGACTTACTCCAGCCCTAGAATCTAATGTCACATTTGTTTGGTTGCCAAACCATTTTAAAACTAGAGACATACTGTTCCCAAAACCCTTATATAATTTGAAATAAGTTCCCTCCTAAATGTGGTAGAGAAACATTTTTTACCCAGTATGTGTTCATTTAGAGAGTACTTAAAATAGCACATATGTAAATGTTTACTTTTAGCCATTACTCTTCAAATATTTAATCATGTTTTATTGTTATAATAATGACAGTAATATAGAGAATATAGAGGCCTAACCTCTGAATACAGGATTAGATATTACATTGTCTTCTCTGCATAATTAAATGTATTGATGTTTGCATACCAAATTACTTCCCCAGAATTTTTTAAAAGCCCCAATACAGAGTGGCTGCCTATGACTTCTGCTTTCACTTCTGCAGGCAAGATGCCCCAGCCTCTCACTTACTGTAAAGTACCAGGAGTGTGATTCAGCAGAGTCTCCACTGACACTCAGCTCAGCAGGATCAGAGGGTCAGTGGGCAGAGGCTAGAAGGAGTAAGACACCTTGGCCCCCACTGCTCATTACAGCCTCTGCTTCTCAGTCCTTGCCTTTTATTTCTCCCACCAGTCCCCATCTGCTTGACTCATTGTTCTCTGAAAGACTTAACGTTGCACAAAATGAGAGAACTCTGGGAGTCTACGGCAGTCGGTATTTTATTACCGTGAAGAGACACCATGGCCACAGCAACTGCTATAAAGTAAAGCATTTAATTGGGGATTGCTTACAGTTTCAGAGGTTTAGTCCATCCTCATCATGACCTGGAACATGATAGTCCACAGGCAGCTATGGTGTGGGAGAAATAGCTGAGAGTTCTATATCCAGATCTTCAGGCAGCAGTGAGAGCAAGCCACTGGGCTCTTGAAACCTCAAAGCCCACCCCCAGTAACACACTCACCCCAAGAAGGCCATCAGACCTCCTAATCCTTTCAATAGTGATACTCCCTGGTGACCAAGCATTCAAATCTCTGATCCTCTGGGGACCATTCTCATTCAAACCACCAGGACAATATATAGCATATGTTGATATGTTTTATAAGAAATCATGTTTCACAGCTCTCACCAACAGGAATGACAGTGAGTTTATACTGAAGGCAGTTATGAGTGACCATGGCTTGAGAACAGTCAGGTAACTACAAATGTAAACATGTCCGACCTGGTAGCAGTTTCATAGGTTTTTGCAGAACAAAGCAGACATAAATTAATGTGCTTCTGAAAATTGGTGAGAACATTAGGCAAGCAGATTATAATGAAAGAGGGCCTCTACTATAAGAATTGAGCAAACAGGGACACCTCATAAAAATACCAAGGAGCCAAGGATGTCTATTAAGCCTAAAGACTGAGAGCTTCAGAAAGGTTTACTAAGCAAATACCCATCCCCAAGAGAGGCCCGGTTCCAGGAAACGTGCCTGGGAGGGGGGGTGGATCTCCCTTCACCCCTCCTAAGCACAACCAGTATCTCCTCCTCACCTGGGGCACAGAGGTCAATGGACTCAAAAGACAATGGGCTCCACCAATGAGAGATAACCAACTCATGCTGTAAACCTATGTTCTGGAATAGTACAAAAGGTGTGGGCTTTTGTTCCTCGGGGTTGCCTTTACCTGAATGCTGGATGACCCCAGAATACTGGATTATTAAAAAAACCTCGTGCAAATTGCAAAAAAAAAAAAAAAGAAATCATGTTTCTTCATTTTGGCATTACCATTTGTGGTATTGCTGAGTTACATTCATATTTTTATATTATCTTTGATAGCTTACTCAGTTGACTATCAATTGTCAATAGACACAGCATTATTCAAAATACTTTAAGACTTTTATTGTGTGTGTGTTTGTGTGTGTCTCGGGGAGGGGGGTGGATGGGAGTGAAGTAGAGTGCACAGGCCACAGGCCACAGTGCGTGGAGGTTAGAGGACAACGTTATGGAATGGTCCTTTCTCTTCACCTTTATGTTGGTTGCCAGATTTATGTGGCCAGTACCTTTTCCTGTCAAGTTATCTTGCTGGACCCCGAAAATTCTTTCTAAAGATGTTTTTTAGTCTGGCTAATACTGAAGAGTTGCAAGTTATAAAATATTAATGTTGTTTTGTCTAAACTAACAGATCTATAATAGCTGGCTTAGGTAATTCATAATTGTACTGTTCATGTCATAGCATATTAGAAAGTGTGAGAATTAATGTGCTTTTGACCACCACGGTGACTGTCAACCATGTCTTAAAACAGGATGACAGTAAACAATGTAGAAACACACGCTCCACTTGGTTTTTCTCGACCCAAGTCCTGTGAGCCAGGAACAGGACTTTGACGAGGCTGAGCCCTAGTCAGGTTACGGAATCCTGGGCTCAGATCATCTTCACCTCCTTGCAGATCATCATTGGGATAAATGGGTGGCTTTGGTGTGTTGCTACTGTTTACTTTTCTTTCTTTTTCTTTTTGTAATTCTGCTATTAAATTAAAGGCTTATTTTAAAATAGGATAGTTTTATAGATACACTGAATTACAAAATTTCAATGGCTTTTCAATATTTTCTTTAAATGTTTTAAATTTAATTAATTGATTGACTGATTGATTAATTTGTGTTCATATGCATGAGTAGAAGACAGAAGACAACTTGGAGAAGTTGGTTCTTTCCATCATGTGTGATCTAAGAGTTAAACTCAGGCCACCAGGCTTGGTGGCTAGTGCCTTTACCTGCTAAGATACCTTGCCAGCCTAGCCTGCCACTTTCCAAGATTCAGAGAAGAATAACATTTAGTCACTGGTTGTAATATCAAATTTGTATTTTATAAGATTTTTAATTTGATATAGTACTATCACTTTTTATTCTATAAGTTTGTTATAGATTCATAAAATGTATTTTATGATGATTTACTGTAAAATGTTGAGTGTTCTTCATACATGTCCTCTGCAGTATTCACCAAAGGAAATACAAACTAGATCCATTCAAAAAAATGTAGAGACTAGTGGAAGTTTGGTAATACATACCGTATAAGTAGAGCTAGTATAATGATGTGCAAAAATGTTGTATTTGGACAAGAGGAGCTGGTCAGCAAGAAGGGGTCATGTTTCATCTGGGCTTTGTAAAATACATAGATGGCTAAAGCAGAAAAATGGCTTTCCAGTCTGCAGGGTAAGCAGAACAATCAGTTGTCCTACCTCTGACTTCTAAACTCTGTTTAGACACAGCAATATTGACGATCTGTAACTTCTTGTTATAGGGCACTGGAATTGGCTGTAAAATACAAAACCCATGTTGATACAGTTCTTGCTTATCGTCAAAAGTTTTTGGAGACATTTGGTAAACAGGAAACTAATAAACGATATTTGCAATACGCAGAAGGTGTAAGTATTATACAGTGTTTTACAGTAGTATGTATGCCTTATATAAAACATTTTGTCTTATGACAAAAGTTGACTCATATGCTAATTTTTTAGTAATGCACATCAGTTTTTTGATAATCAATTTGTCTTGAGGTTGAGTGCTATTTGATATTTTTAGATAAATAATGTAGATGTCTAGAAAGCTAACTCTTAGATCTGTTTCCCTCATTTAGGAAAAACACAAAATATATTCCTTTCATCAATGAAATTTTAGCTTATTTATAAAACATTTTTATTTCAAATTATGTGTATTTGTGAATTTGTGTACATGATTATACCTGCAGAGGACAGAAGAAGGCATCAGATCCCCTGGAGTTAGCATCATGGGTAATTGTGAGGGGCCCAACATGGGTGCTAGGAACTGCACTTGCACCTTCTGCAAGAGTATCAGGTGCCACGGAGACATCTCTGGCTCAGAATTACGTTTTAAATAGCAAAACCTTAGCATCCTTATCGTCTTTATATGTAATATATAGCGGTTGCTAGAGCATAGTATCTCAGTTGTAAACTCAGCCAGAGCAGCAGGGCTTCTGGGCCTGTTCTTAACCCAAACGGGCTACTTTGTACCAAGCTATTTCCTTTGGTATTCTAGTCTTCTGCTTTTCTTCCTCACAGATACTATTTGAAAGTTAACAACAAAAAACACAAGACAGGATTTTTAAGAGAAAAAAAAAGTTAATTAAAACTTGCTATTGATTTAAAAGTTAAGCGTAGAAAACCAGCTTGTGTGGCTGACATCTACTTGCTGATGTACTGGTATTATTTGGGTCTGTAATCTAGTTGTCATCCATATTTATCTATTTTGCTAAAATTACAGCCATCTATATTATCTCAGAAGTAAGAATGGAATAGATGTGTGCCATTAACAGCACAGAGGGAGAGTTCCATTCTCTGCCCTTCCTACCAGAGCACAAGCTAGAGGGAAATTCGGCTTTACTGAAGACAACGTTTTAAAAAGATTGAGTAGTAGTACAGTGTGCATCCATCCAAGTGCTTGTGGAGGCCAGAAGAGGGTGTTGGAGCCCCAGGAGTTGAGTTGTCAGGGACTGTAATCACCAGATGTGAGTGCTGGGAACTGAACTCCTCCTCTGACCAGGCAAAGGCTGTGGTAACTGTGGAGCCACCCTCCTGCCTCCTGGAGACAGCTTCTAATCAGCTCAGAGATGGCACCAGAAAGATGACTCTCCAGGCCTCGCCCCATTAGCTTGTTCCCATTTGGTTACCTTCCCTTGGTTTCCTGTCTCTAGAATACAGAAGCTGCTGCTCTTTGTCTTGTTATATCTCCATCCTTATACTCAGTGTTAAATATTTGTTGCGTAGAGAAGGCTATGAGACAGGCTAAGGACTGCAAACAGCTGATAGTTTTAGCGAAGTTCCTAGGCCCAAGGCTGTGGTCTATAGAGCCCTGGCCAGCGTATGTGAGGTACGGATCCCTAACTCCACATTAAACAAAGATTTCTGAAGTGTCGTTGATGAGCAGTCATTTTACAGTGCTCTGGAGAGAGAATTGGAGCCCCGAGTGAGGAGAATGAGGGTGGTGGCTCTCAGAGACAGAATCAGAGGCAGGAAATAAGAAGTCAGTGAAGAGAACTTGACTCTGCAGTTCCTGAAGGCATTGTCCTCGAGGAGTCAGGGCTGTGAAGAGGCTAGCCTGAGGCAGGAGAAAGCAGATAGGGTGAGGGCTAGTAGGTTGCTGAGTATGAGGATGGAGACTGGTGAATTCATGGCTGATTGCCACGTTATTCTCGGTTTAATTAGGCAGCTGACCTTACCAAGAGTAGGCAGGCTGGCTACTAGACAGCGAGCCATTAAATACGGATTGTTTACACGCTTTTATGTGACAAAGAATTGACTAAGGATCAAGATAAGTTCCAAATAGTTTGGCACTCTCTATAGTAGAAAGTAAGGCTTTTGATGTAGAAGTCACTTGAAACTATCAGAGAACAAGCACTCTTATCTAAAACATACTGTTAAAAATACTTTTATTAGGACTAAATTATCTATAGAATACTGTCCTAAAACTGGATAAATGTCAGGTGAAATGAAACAGTCATCTCCTGCATTTGCACATCAGGTGATGCATTCATTTGCATTTCAGCCAGTAACTGACACACCCTCAGCTGAGGTGACGTTGTCCTGTGACTGACTAGAGAAACAAATGCTAGTCAGTCTACGGCTGGCCAAGGCAGTCAGCAAAGTTGGCCTCCCTTTATAACTGCTTTTTTAAACATGGAAATGCGTGCATTGCCATTTAAAAATAACAAGTTGTGGCCTGAAAACCATTCTTTCAATACTCTAATATTTGTCCTGCTTTTCAGCAGGCTGTCATTTGATTCTTAGTATAGACAGTTATCATCTAGGCTAAAAGAAATTCTATTAATTATTAATCAGTCTATCTTATATATTATAGATAAATATATACAATTATTTTTAAGGTCACCAAAATATCAACAAATTACTTAATGGAAATTTAGACATAGCATATTGAAGTAAAAAAAATAACAATGATTTCATCAAATACTAGTAGCACAAAATAGGCATGCAGTTGTATTAAGATCTCTCAGTTTCTTCAGATGAGTCTGCTCAAGCAGCAGGCGCTGCTTTGGTCTGGTTTGTGCTGTTCACTCAACACCTCTGTGGAAAGGTGGCACCCTGTGTAAGCAGGTAAATGCCTCTTCATTTCTGACTGAGTCTCAGAGCCTTGAGTTTGTTTCCAAATTTTTCCATGTCTTGCCTCAGAAGACACACATTCCTAAATAAGTGATCTCCAATTTTGTTTAACAGTGGATTCCTAAAGAAATAAATATTCCTAAAGAAATTTTTGGTAGAACTGGGGGGTAGAGGAGTCCTTTCCCAATATCAAATCTAAGGAACTTAGAAAGAGATGAGCCTAGGCTAGGGTGTACATGCCCTTGTCATGGATAAAAGAGAAGGTGATAAAACTCTTGTTACCCTAGTGTGTCTCCCAACTGTGCTTGGCATCTGCTTTCTCTGATGGCTTTCATCAGTTAGTAACTACCACACCCTTCTGTCACTTTAAGGCACAATGGAGCCACTTGTGAAACAACATTCTCTTGTCTTTCCTTGCAAGCTGGGCTTCTAATGGCTTATGAGATGTCTAGACCAAAGCTAGTGGGGAAAAAACCCCTAGCTGCTGCCCTGCCCAATCTGCTTTTGTTGGGATCAGAGTTGCTGCTCTGTATTGCCCCTGAGGTTCTATGGATTGTTTCCATGTGCTTTGCACAGCACTGCACAGAATTTTGGTCCTATAAATCTCAGAATGAGTCTTGTGTTTCATAGCCATTCTCTTGTTCTCAAAGGTAGCTCATAGGTTTCAGCATTACTTCTCGTTAACTTCTCCTTAATACCTTCTCTGTCTTTGTTCTAGAAGTCATATATTCTGTTTTTCTTTACTCTTGGTTACTTTGGATTAACTGAAACCACAGGATATAAGTACGATTCTCTTTTCCCTTCTGTTATAGCTCCAAATAGACTGGGAGAAAATCAAAGCCAAAATTGAGATGGAAATTACTAAAGAACGAGACCGATCATCCAGCGGCCAGTACAGTAAGAATGTGGGCTTAAAGCACTAAGTGCCACGCTTGCCTCTAAACTAATTTGGACTAACCAAAGATGTGCATGTTTGTTTCCTTTAAAAAAAAAAAAACACCAAGGCATCATTTTAAGGCTTATGCTGTCTCTTGATGGTAGAGCACTTGCCTAGCATTCGTGAGGCCCTGGGTTGGATCTCCAGCATTGTCAAAAGAAAAAGGCATTGTCTTTGAATAAGTGTATGCACTTTCTGTGTATTTAATACTTAGGGGACATTCAGGAAGGTTAAGCACAAAATAACTTGTATAATTCCATCATTTATATTTTTCTAGTCAAATAACTAAAAAAATATTTCTATAAGCTTATCTATGTCTGAGGAGTGTCAATTACATTCCAGTTTTTTTTTTTTTTTAATTTCTTTATTTCTGTTTCTTCAGTATGGATAGCTATTAATTCTTATAATAAAACCTTGAGTTATTTACAATGTATGTTATTGTTAGTTTCTATTTGATATATAAATTGTAAAGTATCTCTGATACTTTATAAAACAAAAATATAGGAGGAAGAGTTTGGGGAAAATGTTACAATGTAGACCGTTGTATAAGGAGATTGATGGTTCAAATAGCAAAAGCTGGGAACAGCTCCGATGCCCATCAGCTGCAATTAGATAAGACCGTGTGGTATTCACGGGCAGTGGAGTTATTGTCTCATAAAGGACTGAACTGTGGCACATGCTGCAACATGGATGAGCCTTGGAGAACTTACACTAAGTGAAGTAGACTACACGTGGCATAGACGTCAGTCCTGCGGTGCTTACATATGGCACCTGGAATAAGCGATTTCTGGTCAGAAAAGAGACAAAAGGGACAGACACTGGAGGAGAGGAACTTGGTGTGCAGTTCCTGTTTGAGGTGAGGGAGTTCTGGAAATGGATAGTAGTGATAGTTGTATAGCATTGTGGATGTTATAAACCTCAGTTTAGCTCTTTCAAAGGATTAAAATGATAAATTTTGTTGCCACTTTTTTTGTTTGTTATGTTTTGTCTTTTACCAAATTGAAAAAGTAGGCAAACTCCATTTTCTTTAATTCTTCCCCTGACTTGAGAATATTTGGGCCTAAGACCTTGAGTCTGAGTTTTCAAAACTTTCCTCACTGGATGAACCTGTTTGATCAATTACATCCCCAAATCAGTGACCCAGACAACCCTCTAAAGTGCCCTTGAACCTGCTCTTGGAATCAGTGCATTACAGAGCTCATGCACACTCACTGGGAAAAACATCGCCCCGTTCCCTCATGGTAATTTCTCATGTAGGTCTTGTTCATAGGAATGCCCTGTAGTACCCAATAGGTACCTTTCCTTTCGTGAAATGTTGGACTGTTCAATTCTTAGTCCAGAGTTTGGATACACGGATATGTTCAATTCATGAAATCTGAGGAATTAACTTATATGTTATACATGTTTTCTACATTGTTAAATTTCAGTGTAATGTTTCAAAAGGAAAAATGGTTAAAGGGTTAAACTTTATGTTTAGTATATTTACCACAATAAAAAAGTAAAAAAAAAAATTATGAAGTCTGTTTGTATTCTTTGATATCTTACAATTCAATTCAGTTTTGACACTGCCTACTAGAGTCAGCAATGGCCACCACAGGCCACAGATCATAGCTGGACTGCCTTTTCTTCAGCTATCACCTGCCCTGAGTCCCTAGGCTGTCTACACTTGTGTTTGACATGGCCATACATTAAATCCCCCCCTTTCAGGTTGATAATTCAGTAGAGTGGTGTGTGGGCCTCACTTGAGGGCTTTACTGAGGTTTTATTTGGAAGGCTAAATGGAAATGCAAACAAGCACATAGAGGAAGCATGTAGAGCAAGCCTGGGGAAGAGGGAGGGCACAGACAGAGCTTCCTGACCTGTGAGTGCAGGACACTGTCCATCTTCCCATTTATTACTGTGTTCAGCAGGAAGCACCTTCCCTGAGTCTTGCTGTCTTGGGTGTTCTCAGTTTTGTTTTTAAAATCAAGGTTTAATTATATATGCATAATTGATTAAAATGTTGGCCTCTGTCTTGTTAGAGTGTTTGTTCCTATGGTAAAACATCATGACCAAGAACAACTTGGGGAGAAAGGATTTATTTCTGTTTTCAGTTTCATATGGTAGTCTGTCACTGAAGGAAGTCTGGTTAGGAATCCAAACAGCCAAGCGGTGGTGGCGCACGCCTTTAATCCCAGCACTTGGGAGGCAGAGGCAGGAGGATTTCTGAGTTCCAGGCCAGCCTGGTCTACAGAGTGAGTTCCAGGACAGCCAGGGCTATACAAAGAAATCCTGTCTCAAAAAACCAAACCAAACCAGGGGGCTGGCGAGATGGCTCAGCTGGTAAGAGCACCGACTGCTCTTCCAAAGGTCCTGAGTTCAGATCCCAGCACCCACATGGTGGCTCACAACCACCCGTAATGAGATGGGTCGCCCTCTTCTGGTGCATCCAGTACAGCGGCAGTAAATTGCGAGTGGAGCGAGCAGGACCTGAGCGAGCAGGCTGGCAGAGGTCCTGAGATCAACAGCAGCCACACATGTGATGGCTCACAGCCGTCTGTACAGCTACAGTGTACTCATACACATAAAATAATAAGATAAATCTTTAAAAAAAAAAAAACTAAACCAAACCAAACCAAACCAAACCAAACCAAAACAAGATTCCAAGCGGCAGGAACCTGGAGACAAGGCTAGACCTCTCAGTCAGCTGAACTCCAGGGAGAAAAATGGATTTGGAGATTGTGTTTATTTATTTGGTCAATGAATCTTATTGAGGCATTTTCTCAAAAGTCTATCTTTCCAAAAATGACAAGTTTCCAAAATGCTAACTTGTCTCAAGTTGACAAGATACACCAGCCAGGACTGCCACACCGTTGGCCTTCCTCTCTAGCCCTTCCTACTTCTGCCCTGAGATCTTTTTTTCTGGCAGTCACATCCCATCTGTTTTTCTTTCCCCCAAACCACCCCTTTTATTATAACAGATACCCTAGCATTCAGGACAGTTATGGGACTTTGGAAGATCTGTGCCAGTTACCTTCCTTCTCCCAAAGATCAGGTAGATTCTTTATTATAGCCCACCCCCTGGTCTTTGACACTGTATCTTTTATAGTTAAAAAAAATGCATACCCTGCTGAGCATAGCAAAAGCAACATTCGAATTTCCCAGTGCAGTTGAAAGCACTGATATCAGACTCTTAACCAACCAGGCTAGTGTGAATCACAGTTGTGATATATATGTAACTAAAGATACTGGTGCATTACCTGAGCCCTATCTAACTTTTACTAGTATGGCCCTTCACAATTTAGAATGACCACTATGCCTCAGATGAATACATGGTGTCACCTTTCAGTCATCAGGTCTCATCGAAATAAGACACTGTCTTGTCCTCCTCTAAGCCTTGGTTGAGACATTAATATAATCTTGGTATTCTGTTTCATCCACTAGCTCATTCCTGTATCCTTAGGTACCAGTCCTCTACATCATCCATTTCCCCCTTTGAAAGGGCATTGACATTGTGATGACCTGATTGTAAGCAACAGTACTGGTTAGCAAGCACTTTTCCCCCAGTCTGCTCCTCACAGTGTTAACATTTCATTGAATACAGAATCGGCTAGCTGTTTCTATCAATACACAACACAGTACTAGTTAATAATCCACAGAATGCTATGGACTATTCAATGCTATTTGGAATCTCTCCAAATCTCATGTTGAAATTTAACTGACATAGTGAAGGTATTGAGAAATAGGACCTTTAAGAAGTGTTTAGCTCATGAGGCCCCTACCCTCACAAACAGATTCATGTCTTAACAAGAGAGTGTTGTTAGAAAAGTTTTCTCTCACAACAGACATGTCTTCCCTCGATCCCAACCTCTGCTTATTTTCTTACTGTGTCTTGCTCTCTACCCAGTTGGGATGCAAAGAGATGGACCTCACCAGATCTCAGCTCTTTGATCATAGGCTCCTCAATCTCCAAAGCCATGAGGAAAACATGTCTTTATAATTCATGGATTTTCAGTATTTTGTTATAACAACTAAGACCCCACCCCCATCCCCATCAGATACTTAGGAGTTTAGATGCAAACGTTTAAAGTCTTGATTTCTTACTCAGCTCTGCTTCCCACACTTGCTGTTGCAGCCCTGGTCCTAACCACGGCATCTGGTAGTTCTCCATTTCCATTTCTGTTGCTGTGATCATAAAAGAAGGGTTGTAGGATAAAAGAGTTTATTTCTTTTACAATCCCAGGTTATAGTCCATCACTGACTATAAGGCAGGAACTCAAAACAGACCTCATTACTAGTGTACTACTCTACCAAGAAACTCCCTTCACAACCAGTGAAGTAACAGGAACTGTGTAGGATATTTCTTACTAGCTGGCCTATACAATTCAGGGATATCACCCACAGTATGTTGGGCCCTCCTACATCAATTATCTATTAAGACAACCCCTTATAGAGATAACTACAGACCAATCTGATCAAAGCAATTTCTCTCTTAAAGTTCTCTGCTCAGGTGACTGTGGGTTATGTCAAGTTGACAAAGCTATCCAGGACAGATAGGAAGAAGGTTAAAGATGGGAAAGAGTGTAGTCCTAGTGGCATCCTTCCTGCTATGAGAATTGTGTAGTCATAACAGCATTTTCTCCATCCCCTCCCCCCCCACTCCACCCCGAGCCAGTAAGAAAACAGGGATCTGTCTAGTGCAGATCCTCCATCTTCCTGCTGACATCCCAGAAGAAGGCTAGCCCTTCACAGAATATGTTCCTTGACTTCCTACAATGATTGTTTCAGTTGCATGCTATATTCTCAGAATAGGACCTGGCTGTAAGTGTCCTTTGGCATAAGAAGTTGGCTCTGGTTGAACCAGCCTAGTATCTTCTCCTCTGGTCCTTCGTGTCTATAAATTTATATTTATTCCTGGATAAATTAAGCAGATCCAGAGTGTCAGTCTTGTTAGGACTCATTGGAAGCCCCCCCCCCCCCCCCGTCTCCCAGATCTGCTGGCATCGGTCAACTCCTCAGCATTTTGTAGGGCTTTCTGCTTTGGAGACTATGACCTAGACTTATATCTGTGGGAGAAGGTCCTCGATTCTCCTATCTATCTCTCCCCATTCTTGTTAATTACCACCATGTTCTCAGACTTTAAAGCGGCCATTATGAGAAAGCCATGACAGTAGACCTGATGAGGTTTTTCAGACTGTTGGTGGATTCTGTAACAGTAAGGTTTTTGTGGGATGCCATGCAGGTGAGATCCCCCCAACAACAACATTTCCCATGTCCTGTGTGACAGACCTAGTCAGTAGATATGATCTGCATAAAACTGAGTCCTGCTATCAGCACACACCAGCTGCTTCATCTGGGCTTCTGTCGAGCACTTACATGGAGAACTGGAAAGTCCCTTCAGCAAGGGCATGTCACACTTTTCACCACAGCTTGTATTCAGTCCTCCAGGATGGCCATTCCCTCTGCAATAGTTGCTTGCTGTGTGACTGAATCATGTGTAGCTGTCTGTGATTGTGCCATGGTGAGCTCTGTGGAGATAAATTTTTTAAGGCTATTATAACTAATTTTGAAACCAAAGACCCAGAGAAACCTTCACAGACTGTGTAAGATAAAGATTCTTAGCTGGGCCTACAGAAGCAAGAAGTTGTCAAGGCTAGCTTAGGCTACATAGCAAATTCCAGACCAACCTCAGCAAAGTGGTGAGAGAGTTTGTCTCGAAAAACTAAAAGCCAAAACAAAATAGAGATTTCCCAAGGAGCTAATTTAATACCAGGTACAGGTACCCACAAAATGAGACAACACTTTCATTCAATAGCTGCAGATCTCACTGGTTTCTTGGTTTTACCTTGTCTCTGTGTGGAGTATCTTCTTGATGGGGAGGCCTTAGCAGTCCCTTTGCTGTGCCAGGACAAGTTCTCTTGAGGTAAGTGACCATGTTTCAGGCTTATCAAAATTTGAGCTTGGTTCAGGGTCAAGGTTTTGCACCTCCTTACATATCCAAACCAGCTTGCTGTTCTAGTGATGTTCTAGGCTACCACCATTTCTCAATTCCATTGGTAAAATTACATTTTACCTTTATCAGCTGGTTGTAGTACAATTACAGTTTCATATCATGGATGACTTGTTTCCATCTATGGTTTCATATGTACAAATTTAACTCCTACTGTCTGGTATAGACTATGACTGCTATGGTTTGAAGGTCTGTAGAGGCTTCATGAATTTAAAATTAACCTCCATTGCTAGGTATTTAGAGAATAAAAACCATCTAGCTGACATTTACAAATGGGCTGGGAGGTAGACTTAGATAAAATAATTATCATGGCATCTCAATGATGGGGGCTCCTTCTCAGAAGAGGGGCAAAGAGAGAAGACAAAACATGTGCATGCATTCTCTCTTTCTCATACTGTGTGATGTCCTTTCTGGTCTTATTAGGGGCAGTTTTTGATGCTAGGGTCCTGTTCCCTGATTGGTTCTTGAACTGTCAGTAAAGAAAGTTGGGGGTTGGGGGCAGGAGTCAGTTGCTGGGCGGAAGGTACAGGCAGAACCTGGGTACAAGGTCCCAGGAGGAAAAGGAAGTTGCAAGGAAGGAGAGGGAGCCTTTGCCATGCTTTGGAGAGAAAAAGCAGGCGCAAGGAAAGAGAGGGAGCCTTTGCCATGCTTTGGAGGGAGAAGAATCCAGCAACCATGTGAGGTCTCAGGAGGAGCTGGGGCCTGTGGCAGGTTACCAGGGATGTTTGGCAGGGTCTATGTGGGACCAGCCACTGAAGTTTAGGGTAGGTGAGAGGAGCAGAAATAAAAATATTATTAAGGGCATGCTTTTCCAGGCAGGAGATAGCAACACCCAGGAATTGTGTCTTAAGGCCAGTTGAAAAGGAACAAACTGTGCACATCTTTTGTCCAAGGATTCAAGGGAAGTCGGGTGGGGCTGGTAGTGCAGTCCACTTCCCGGAGCAAAGGCAAGAGCATAAAACAACATGCTACATCCTATATGCCTTGAGGTTCACCAGCCTTGCACCCTGGTGTATCCAAGACTGGATCCAGTGAGCCATGTAAACCAGGCTACACTGATGATTAGCAACAGAAAGTGGACTAACATGGTAGCCATCCAAAAAGGAAGGTTCCTCTTGCTGTCTGCACTTAGCCTTTCTCTTTGTGGTTGGTATTGTTATGAATCAGAACCACTAAAGCAAATCTTGTCATGGCACAAATGTGGCCATACTACAATTTTCTGGCACCAGCTGCTGTCCTACAATTCAATTTTGAGATAAACTATCAGTGAATTAGCGACAGATCCCGCTAGAGTGATTTCATGGAACACACCAAGACACTACTTAGAATTTGAGTTTTAGCATGCAAGATGCAATTTAGCAATAATCAAATGAGAGACATTTGCTTGCGAAGTTCAGGGTGGGAGTGTGGTGGGGTGTAGATGGAAGGTGAGTCTGTGTATCCTTGTGGGATCTGGTTGTCATTTGTGCAGCACATCAGTCAGTGTATTAACCAACCAGCCTCAGTGTCCTCAGGTCTTTTCTGATTATTTAATCTGGCATTCATTATATAGGTGGA
The DNA here is from genome assembly GCA_019843855.1 of Hylomyscus alleni. NCBI lineage: Eukaryota > Metazoa > Chordata > Mammalia > Rodentia > Muridae > Hylomyscus > Hylomyscus alleni. The sequence goes on along the minus strand of JADRCC010573319.1, from coordinate 2,218 downwards.
GTAATAAACTCAATCTCCAAACCCATTTTGCCTCCTGGAGTCCAGCTGACTGAGAGCCCTAACCCACTAATCGCATGGGTGGTACTGCAAGTGGCCAGCTCCATCCTGAGTGTCTCATTAGTATACTGAAGTCATGTCGGTCACTCAGGACATTCAGAAGGACCAGATGTATTGCATGCACACACATACACACACACACACACACACACACTATACATGCATATTGGTATGTATATATAGGTATATTTATATGTGTGTGTATGTGCCAACACACACACATATATATGTGTACATCTGTGTGTGTGTATGTATGTATGTATATATGCCAGGTGTGGTGGCATATACCTATAACCTTAGCTCTTGAGAGATGGAGGCATTAGGATTGCCAGAGGTCTAAGAAGAGGTCTACATAGAGAATTTTAGGCCAGTCAGGGTCAAATAATGAGACTCTGTCTCAAAATATTCAATAAAAGTAAAAGCAAAAAACAAAACCCACATTTATCATAGAATTTCTCAGCTGCTTTAACACTATAACTTTTATAATTTTGGTAAAATTTTTCACATATATCAACATTCTGTGTATTTTATAAATATATCAAGTGAAGAACAACTCCTGCCACTGGTCCCTGCTACAGATTGGTGTTTCTAAAGTTATGTTTTAGACAGAGTATGGTGCACAGAACATATGTTACGGTAAGTATGATTCTTGTTCATGGGTTTGTATATGTGTGTATTGTACATGTGTGATATGTACACACATGTGCATGTGAGTACATGTGCATATCTGTGTGTGAACATATATGGAAGTACAAGGTTGACACTGTGTCTTTCCCTGATCATTCTTGACCTTGATTGTTTCAGTCAGGGTCTCTCATCAATTCAGCTAGGCTGGGTGGCCAAATAGCTGTAGGGATTTATCTGTCTACCTCTGACACCAGGCTGAGGTTAGAGCATGGGCCACCATGCCTGGCTTTTTATGTAAGTTCTGAGGATCAGAACTCAGGTCCCTGTGCTTGCCTGAAGACACATGAGTGAGCATAGCTCAAGCTATGATAAGTTTTAAACAAGTTTTAAAGCACATATATGTAGCTGGACTTAGCTACTTTGTGGGTTCTTCTTTGTCCCACCCTTTATCCCTCCGGTTTCACCTTTCTATCACTAGATTGGAGAGAAAGAAGGGTAGAGGGAGAGATAGGTCTGTGACTCTAATGTTTTCTTGTTTCTTCTTTGCTTGTAGTTGCTCTTTGCTACTTTGTGGGTTCTTCTTTTCCCACCCTTTATCCCCCTGGTTTCAGCCCCTATCCTTAGATAGTAGAGAGAGGTTAGAGGGGAGAAAGATAGTTCTAATCTAATTTCTTCTTTGAGCATAAGTACTAACAAACCACAACCAACCACCACCCACCTCTCCTATCAGGTCTCTAGCATTTATGTACCCTTGAAAAAATTCCCAGAATTCCCATCAACAATTCAGGAACTATCTGCAGCTGGCAAACCATGCCTCCGGTAGAGCGCAGGCAAATCTAGTTGTAAGCAGCCCCATATCTCCACACCTGGGATTAAAACAAAAGCTATTCTGATAGTATTTCTATGTTTTTTAAAAAAAAACAAAATTCCAGAATTCTCTCTACATATATATTTTAGAATATGATTTACTATAGTAAAAAAAAAAATACTGTGTCTATTGAATAATATCTCAAATTTCTTTTTGTAAATACAGACCATCTATGCCTCTTAGGCAGTGGCTTTTGCTCAGTGGTAGGCATGCCTGGCATGTGTAAATCCACAAGTGAGATCCCCACTAGGGCAAAAATAAAAAAAGGTAAATTATACTTTTCTGAAAACAAAGTAAGTATGCTATTTAAATCCTCTCCAAGACCATCCAGTGTCTTAAGTCCATTTACTTTAAAGTCTTCATTAATAATGAAACAAAATAGAAGTATTGTATACACCCCCACAAAATGTTATGCAACAATAAAATATTCGTTGCTAAAAAATCGTTATTGTTCTGTAGGTAAGACTGTGGGGAAAAAATCACTGGTCTGGGCTTCATACCATGCACACAATACCAAAGAGAAGGTGGCATCTCTGTGTATTTGAAGAGACTCTTCCTTATCATCTAAGGAAGATGATATTCCTCTCCTGAGTTTCTCCAGTGGTTTCTGTATACTGCCAAATGACCTTTGGGCTAGAAAAGTTATGCAAATCTCCAGATCTTTTG
>JADRCC010573318.1:0-11535 GCA_019843855.1 Hylomyscus alleni | reverse complement strand
ATATCCATCTTTAGGGTCTTGAGATAAATTTTAGCATTCTTATATTTTAACATAAATTAATCATGTAATGGAATTCACAATGATATTATTTAACATATATAATGTATTTAATTAACAAATCTATTTCAATTATATTCAAACTCACTATTTTTTTACTCTCTTGTCTTTCTACTACCCTGATAATCTCCTAACCCCTTTCTACCCAATTATAGCCTCATCCCTTTCATGTTTTTGTTTTTGCTGTGTGTGTGTGTGTGTGTGTGTGTGTGTGTGTGTGTGTGTACCCGAAGAGGTTTTTTTATTAGATATTTTTTTATTCACATTTCGAATGTTATTCCCTTTTCTGGTTCCCCCCCCCCAAAAAAAAACCCTATCCCATCCCCACTCCCCCTGCTCACCAACCCACCCTCTCCTGCTTCCTGGCCCTGGCATTCCCCTACACTGAGGCATCAAGCCTTCTCAGGGCCAAGAGCCTCTTCTCCCATTGATGTCCAACAAGGCTATCCTCTGCTACATATGCAGCTGGAGCTATGGGTACTTCCATGTGTGCTCTTTGGTTGGTGGTTTAGTCCCTGGGAGTTCTGGGGATACTGGTTGGTTCATATTGTTGTTCCTCCTATGAAGCTGCAAGCTCTTTCAGTCTTTCTCTAGCTCCTCCATTGGGGACCTCATACTCAGTCCATGGTTGGCTGAGAGCATCAGTCTCCGTATTTGTCAGGCACCGGCAGGGCTTTTCAGGTGACACCTATATTATCCCTATCAGCAAGCACTTGTTGGCATCCACAATAGTATCTGGTTTTGGTGATTATATGTGGATGGATCCCTAGGTAGGGCAGTCTCTGGATGGTCTTTCCTCCAGTCTTTGCTCCACACTTTGTCTCTGTATCTTCTCTTCTCCCATGGGTATTTTGTTCTCCCTTTTAACAAGAACTAGAGTATCCATACTTTGGTCTTCCTTCTTCTTGAGCTTCATTTGGTTGTGAATTGTATCTTGGGTATTCGGAGCTTAAGTCTAAGTAGATCAAGGACCTCCATATAAAACCAGATACATTGAAACTAATAGAAAAGAAAGTGGGGAAGAGTTTCGAGCACATGATAACAAGGGAAATTTGCCTGAACAGAACACCAATAGCTTATGCTCTAAGATTAAGAATTGACAAATGGGATCTCATAAAATTACAAGGCTTCTGTAAGGCAGAGGAAACTCTCAATAGGACAAAACAGCAACCAACAGATTGGGAAAAGATCTTTACCAACCCTACATCTGATACAGGGCTAATATCCAATATATATATAAAGAACTCAAGAAGCTAGACTCCAGAGAATGAGATAACCCTATTAAAAAAAACGGGGTATAGAGCTAAATAAAGAATTCTCAACCGAGGAATACCAAATGGCTGAGAAGCACTTAAAGAAATGTTCAACAACCTTAGTTATCAGGGAAATGCAAATCAAAACAACCCTGAGATTCCACCTCACACCAGTCAGAATGACTAAGATCAAAAACTCAGGGGACAGTAGATGCTGGCAAGGATGTGGAGAAAAAACTCCTCCACCTCTGGTGGGACTGCAAGTTGATACAACCACTCTGGAAACCAATTTGGTGGTTCCTCAGAAAATTGGACATAGTACTACTGGAGTACCCAGCAATACCCACTTCTGGGCCTGAAGATGCTCTAACATGTAATAAGGACACATGCTTCACTATGTTCATAGCAGCCTTATTTATAATAGCCAGAAGCTAGAAACAACCCAGATGCTCCTCAACAGATGAATGGATACAGAAAATGTGGTACATTTAAACAATGAAATACTACTCAGCTACTATAAAGAATGAATTCATGAAATTCTTAGGCAAATGAATAGGAATAGAAAATATCATCCTCAACAGATGAATGGATACAGAAAATGTGGTACATTTAAACAATGGAATACTACTCAGCTACTATAAAGAATGAATTCATGAAATTCTTAGGCAAATGAATAGGAATAGAAAATATCATCCTGAGTTAGGTAGCCCATTCACAAAGTAACACACATGGTATGCACTCACTGATAAGTGATTATTAGCCCTGAAGAGTTTTATTGATTTTGTTTAGAGGGGCACGGGTGTAGAATACAAAAGCATGGCATCTTACCACTGGCTACAAAACTGAAGAAAATACCTCTCCTCCTATCAGTCATTACCTTTTCTATAAATTTGGGCTGGGGGATGCTATGACTCCCTTTCCCTTCCACAACAGGGTGTTGATGGCCTCAGTCTTGTGTGTATCCTGTGCAGTTAGTCATTGCTGCACGTACTCGTCTACCCCAGTAGGTCTACAGTATCAGGGTTAAAACCTGATCATGGACAAGAGGCATTATGACTCCAAAGGGAATTTGTCTCCTGGGGATTTCAGTCAGTTGTGAGCATCTCCTAACTTGGATATGTTCCAGATTGATCTCGGCTAAGTCTGTGGAGAGATCTGCATGCTTTCTTTATTCAGGCATATAGGTGCCCTAAGAAATATTTCGTTATAGCTAACAATGAGATTGAACATTTTTTCCTAGCCTTCACAGTGTTTCAATAATCCTAATAGATTTCCTAGCTGTAAGTTAGCTGGAAATTTTTACTAAGAAGCAGTCTTACCAGACAGGGTGTCTCAAGAGTTAGAGATAGCAGTTAGGCACTTATTATCAGAGCAGTCTCACCCAAAGAAAAACTGTTTTACTTCCAGTGAGAAGTTAGAAGTTGTAGGGCTTCCCCCACTAATTATTTATGTTACAGCCAAGGAATGCTAGAATACAACCTTCAGCTATTTGCTTCAGACAGACCCTGAGAGTTTACCTTGGGGCTGCCAAGACAACCCAGCCCAAGAAGAAGGACACCACTGCTTCTCTGCCTTGCACTTGGCAGCTTGTTCTCACTGACCTTGATGTAGCCATCTCCTGCCTACGTGACTTCTGTAGTATGCCCTGTTTTCTGTATACCATATAAGCCTGATTTCTACTTTGTACAAGTTGCATTCAGTTACAGCACTCCCTTGTGTCTGTTTCTGTTTGTCATTTCTTCGCCAACGCCTTGTCTACCTGACTAGGACCCTGTTCCCCTACGGGTTGAGAGAGGCCCAGACTGGCCAGTGTTGATGACCTAGGTCTTGTGTGTATCCTGTGCAGTTAGTCATGACAAATATTAGTTCACCAAGCCACACTGTTGTCCTTCCTCACTTCCTTTGAGTCCTACATTCTTTCTGACTGGTCTTCTATAATGTTCTGTGACCCTTGGAAGGTTTAATAGAAATGTGCCATTTTTAGCTTGCCATCATCAACAATTTATACTTGGTACTTTGACTAGTTATAAATCTCTGCAATCACTACTGATCACAACACAAAGAAGATTTTCTCATGAAAACAACACTAATCTATGGGAATAAACATCATTTAGACTGCTAAATGATGACTGCTAATGAATGGACACATATGTCCATTTAGGAAAGAGACAGTAAAAAGCTTCCCCATTAGGGTTTATGACCTTATGCACAGTCTTCTGAATAGGTTTTATAGTACCAGAAGTTAATTTCCTTCTGTAGAGTGATTAGTAAATCCAATTGGAAAGTGATTGCTTACCGACATAATATGCCTAACCTCTATTGCACCAATGGGTTTATTCTGCATGGCTGGTAGGTTTTGCTATACACACACTCCAGAGATAAGTAAAGTTATTGATGAAAATTACCCTCTAGGGAACTGCATAGCCACTCCCAACACACTAAGTGTTAGCCAACAGGGAGAAATTTTCCAGAACAAATCCAGTTTGATTTCTCTGGGCCCTGAAACAGAAGTATGCAATTTCTGCAGCAACAGAATTTTACCTTTTTCATCTTGATAGGAAACAGAAAGAGTGACAATTTTCTGTATTTTGTAAGGACCCTTGGGAGCCTCCCAGACCAAAAAGCCAGACAGAAGTAGTCCACCCTTGGAACTGGGGTTTTCTTTTAATAATAATAATAATAATAATAATAATAATAATAATAAATATACCTATTATATGGGTAATAGGAATCAAATTAAAGATCTCACGTTTGCACAACAGTCTCTTTAGCAAATCAGCTATCTCTTCAGCTCATTTCCCACATGCCTCAATCTCAAATTTTAACATACTTCATTGAATAAATTATTACATTTCCTTGATACTTGTTAAGCACCAATGCAAAACACCAATGTGTTAACGGTGAAGAGAGCAAAAGGCAGGGCTACGTGGTTCTTTGTTTCCTGATAATAGTTGAGGTGTTTTTTATTGAAGACAACATTGCTCATATGTAATATTGTACTATGACTCAGATTTATCTTCAAAATGTCAGTTGAGCTAGATGTGATTTTTCTCTAATACTGATTGTCCACCTCTTTTCTAAAGACAGGCATAAGTGAGTTTGTGCACTCCCTGCATAATAACCATTTCCTACTTCATTTTATCTTTCCGTCTTCAACAGCCCACAAAAACAGCACATTCATATGAAACTGTAATGTAAAGATTTGCTTAAATTCGTTAAAGTCTTTTGACATGCATAAAAGAATTTTAATTATTTCTCACTGTATTGCAATGATCAGTGGCTGTAACAAATGTGTAATCAATAAACAAATGAATTATAATGAAAGGAGAATTACATATCATTTAAATACAATTTGAGTTCTTGGTATAATGGGAAACAAATGCCCAAGAGAAAAACAGGTAGAATGCAGCTTGAAAGAAATTTTAAAGTAAAACAAGCCATGTCATTCAATGGTGGTTATACATGCCTAATTTTTTTTCTTTCTTTTTCTTTTTCTTTTTTTTTCTTTTTAATGAACAAACAAAAACAAATAGAACAAACCCCTGTTGCCTCCCCCCTCCCCATGTCTGCCACCCCACCCTCTCCCACTTATCGGCCCTGGCATTCCCCTACACTGGGGCACAGAACCTTCACAGGGCCAAGGGCCTCTCCTCCCACTGATGACCAACTTTGCAATCCTCTACTATACACATGCTGCCAGCACAATCAGTCCCATCATGTATAGTCCTTGGTTGGTGGTTGAGTCCCTGGGAGCTCGGAGGGCTATGGTCAGTCCATATTGTTATTCGTCCCAAGAGGCTGCAAACCCTTCAACTCCATTGGTTCTTTCTCTAACTTCTTCATTGGGGACCCTGTACTCAGTTCAATGGATGGCTGTGAGCCTCTACTTCTGTATTAGTCAGGTACTGTCAGAGCCTCTCAGGAGACAGCTATATCAGGCTGGAGTGCCCTTCCTTCAGTCTCTGCTCCATAGTTAGTCTCGGCAACTCCTTGCTTGGGTATTTTGTTCCCCCTCCAGTATCAGCAGCGGTTGTGGTCATGCAGCGGTTGTGGTCATGTGGCTATTACATGCCTAATTTTTAAACACTGTATTTCTTTTTTTTTTTCAAGACAGGGTTTCTCTGTGTATCCCTGGCTGGCCTGAAGCTCACTTTGTAGACCAGGCTGGCCTCGAACTCAAAAATCCGCCTGCCTCTGCCTCCCAAGTTCTGGGATTAAAGGCGTGCACCACCACCACCCGGCTTAAACACTGTAAATTAATCAGTAAAAACTATTGTTTAACGTCAATTTTACTAAAACCATTTATGTGGTTTTATAAGACATGGCACGGGGAGGATCAAAGGCTGATTTTATGTTAATTGCCTAACTGGATACATTCTTTTAAGCATTAATCTTTTTACTTAATGCATAACAAAATTCTTTCTTTTCCTTAAATGTTGTCTCATACTAGAATATATATGCTAGAATCAGGACCTTATTCCTGTCAACAAGAAAACAGTGCTTGTCCCAAAGAAATATAGGTTATGGTTTATCCTAGAGCATATTCGAGTCATCATGGCCCGGGAAGATACAGTTAGTTCTTCCCAAATGTCGTGTTAAAACATAGAAGCAGTTTTATGAAGTTTTATAATTTTGCAAAACAACAAAGTCAGACATCAAGACAAGCTTAAAATACATTTATTGGTGGGTACATCAGAAAGGTGCTTATAGCAAGATGGGGTACAGTTTTCTGTAGGTTTCAGATGCTATCTCCTTCTTAGCTTTTCAGTTAGTGAAAGCTAAATCTGATAACAGATTCTAAAATGTTTTTATCTATTAGTCACATGGGTGTTAGGACTACAGAAGTGGGCAAAGAATAGCTAGCTATTCATGGGGCTAAAACTAGCCCAGAGTAAGGTAATTGGAGTCTGGACCTACAACTTTCTAATCTCTCCACAGTACTGAATTGCTAACTAGTCATTTTTTTTCTGCAGACACAGGGGTTCTTATTCACATTACCATCATGTGAGATGAATTTTTCCAAGGTTTTTTTTTTTTTATTTGGTTGGTTTTGTTTTGTTTTATTAGTATAAGTGAGTAAGACAGAGAAAATAGTCCCCTTTATGTGGAATATATATTCCAAAGTAAGCCTAAACAATAATAAAAGATGCCTCCTTGTTTTTTTATTTATTTATGTATGTATTTTATGTATCTGAGCGCTCTATCTTGATGCACACCAGAAGAGGTCATCAGATCCCATTAGAGATGCTCGTGAGCCACTATGTTGTTGCTGGGAACTGAACTCAGGACCTCTGGAAGAGGAGCCAAGTACTCTTAACCACTGAGCCATCTCTCCAGCCTGCAAGATCCCTCCTTGTATTCTTCTTTCTAGACTTCTTATAATCGTGGTCTCATATACTTACAGAATCCAGATGTCCAAACCAGAGAGCTATCTGCACTCCTTTTCTTGGAACATATACTTTAGAAAACTTAAAAGTGTAAATTCTTTCTCTTCCTCTTGGAGATATAAATCTTCTCGTAGCCTCTTGACTGTTTTACAGCATAGCACTGTCTTGCTGTGAAATGCAATTTTTTTTCATATTTTGAAATACAGTTGTGAAGAAAGATAGTAACGCCTGCAGGTTTCTGTGGGAGGGTAGAGACTGACTTTGGATGGCTTATGTTGTAAAACTTCTTCCTACCCCTGAAGATTTAAGGGACTTTACTTTTCTTTAGGGTAAGACCAATTTGTATACAAAGCTGGCCTAAGATCCTTCCCACTCCTGCTTGTAAAACTCTCCAGGCTTTTGGTTCAGTAAAGTAGAATTCAGGCAATTTGGAGGTTTTGTGCCCCCTGTTGCAATAAAGTCCTTTCTAGTTATTTAATTTTGTCTGGTCCAACATTTGCTGTGGCAAAGCTAAACATATCTTGTGCAGTAAAAACAAAACAGCGTTAGCCCTTGCTGCAAGGGGTCTGTCTTCACAGTCCCAGTGGAGGGGTCCATATAAATCCAGGAAAAGAACAACAAAGCAAACACCTGACAAGGAATGGTAAGTGAACAGCAATCCTTTCAGACAGTGTCTATCAAAGGTTTCAAGATATGCATGACAACATGCTGCGCAGCCAGTGTGGTGGCCACAGGGAACCACAGCCGGGCTCCAGTCTCTCACGGATTGTTATATGGTCTGCTGATTTCACTCTAGCATAAAGACTAGAGGTTTCGCTAGAGAACATTGGGCAGAAACAGGTTAGGTTCTGAGTAAGCTTATAAAATAGCCATGGCTATGTTGAACAAAAAAATTGCAGACAAGAATAGAAGCAAAAGAAAGCTAGTAATTAATTTCAGTAAGCAAGCGAGAGGGAGGGGGGAAGAGGGAAGAGAGAGAGACAGAGAGAGAGAGAGAGAGAGGAGAGAGAGAGACTGGCTCTAGAGCTAAAGTAGAGCAGAGATGTGGCGACTTGCTTAGATTCCAGTGTATTCAAGGTGGAGTGAATAGCACTTCTTAGTAGACCGATTTATGTGACTGGCATGTTAAGAGTTAACTAAAGAGACTGCAGAGTGGTATATGCCAATGAAACTTCTCCTTCACTTTCTCCAGTTTCAGAGTTCAGGATTATCATGGAAGAGGAGACTGACAGAGCCAGAGACAGTGAGTGGCTACAGGAAGACAGCGGTTTCCAGACACATTAGGGCAACTGCACCTATGAACAGACAATAGCCGTGAAAGTATGCATAAGACCTATATGAGCTTAAGCCACATAAAATCCCAGCCTGGAGGGAGGAGGTAGTCATACAGTCTCACTCCTAGCTGAGGTACTATTCAAGATTAATAGCTGCTAAGAGAAAAAAAGTCAATTTTTCTTCAGAGATCTGGGCCTTTGCTGCTGAGGCCTGGGTCTCTCTCTCCCTGGTGCTGACCTGTGGCTGCACGGTGGGTTAGTTTAAAAGGAGGCAATGTATAAATGAGTTATTTTATTGTAGGAAGGAGAAAATATGCCAGTTAAGTAAAGGGAAGGAAAGTCGAAGAAGGAGAGGAAGAAAGCAAGAGAAGAGAACAAAGAGCAAGAGAAGAGAGAGAGAGGAAAAGAGGGAGAGAGAGGGGAAGAGTAAGAGAGTAAGAGAGCAAGAGAGAGAGGAGGGGAAACTGCCGCTTTTATTGTATGGGGTGTGACTGACATGTCTGGCTTGTGGTCAGATGACTAGGGGTAGGGTCCAGCTAGAATTCTGGGAGCTTGGGGCATCATCTGCCTGATAGAGCACACATCTCCTGCAGGGGCAGCTGTGAGGGGTTGTGACTGAAACAGGAACCAAAGACTCAGGAGTTATGGTCAAGCTTCTTCTGCCTCATGCAAGCAGAAATTGCACACAGAGGTCCAGGTCTCAAAGCCAATACTCCTGACTGCTCACACACTGCCCCACACTGCCCTACAGGCCTTGAGACTTTACCCATGCTCCAGTAGATAGCCCAACCCCAGTGCACACAGCGACTAACTAATGCACATAGTGTCAGAACTAAGTGGACCCATTGAACTGAAAAAGAAAAAGACATGAAATAGGGAGGGAGTTGTGGTAAGTGGGATAGGGGAGGATTTGAGTGAGAGGTGTGAGGAGACAAATTGATCAAAATACGTTGTATGTATGAAATTCTCAAACAAGAACAAAAATTAAACACTTATAGAAATTAGCTGGAATATTCTTCATTTTTAAGTTTAGTTTTTCAGTTGGTTTGATATTTTCTTTTTGTTTATTCTTTCTTGAAGCTCTGTATTCTCAATTTAGAAGATCAGTTTGGGGAAGAAGTTTAGGAGATTGGTTAAGTTTTAAAAACCCAGTGTACTATTATTTGAGAGTCCACAGCCTAAGTGAGTAATATAACTATGAATTTCAAATATTTACTTATAAAAAATTAGAGAGTACAAACACAAGAATTCTCAGCTCTGTCCATAGTATATAATTAGGGTATTACAATGTTTTTTCATAAATGAACATATCAACCTTGACCCTATCCAATCCCAAACTGCCTTGAATGGTTCTAAAATAAAATTTATAAGTCATATATTATTTTATTATTAAAAGGCATAAATCTACAAAGGTCTTTAAAAATAATATCAAGAAATAATCTCATATGTTTCATAGTAGTATTAAAAAAATCAAAGCTAATCAGGCTTGGTGCCACATGCCCTTAATTCTAGCACTCAGAACAGGAAGATCTCTGTGACTTTAAGACCATCTTGGTCCACACAGTAAGTTTCAGGACAACCAAGAATACACCCTGAGACCTTGTCTCCAAAATAATTTTTAACTGAATAAGCTTGAAATAATGTTAACATTTCCAAGGATATTTATTAATTAAATCTAAAGTAATTCTGTGTTTCATGTGTCACTTAAAAATATCTAATTCTAAGTTTGTTATAAGATATTCATTTTGTAAATATTTTCAATAAGCTTTATTGAATGTTGCATTAATTATGCTAGTAGATGATAGGATTCTTTTTTTTTTGTTAGTTGACATTATAATGCATAAAATAAATGTGTATTGAGGCTAATAAACTGGTAAGTAATTTTAAGAAAATGTGTTCTCTAATTCTAAGTTTTCCCTAGGTTTAAGTTTTCTTCTTCATAAAAGTTCTGTAGAGTGTTATGCGGCTTATTGAAATTAGGTATTACTTACTAATCTATATTTATGGTGGGTTTAATGGGCCATGACACTGGAAATAGTGTTGGACAAAAGACAGTTCTGTGATGCACAAGAGTAACAGATTAGCAGTTTCATGCAATCTCCCTGACCTTAAATACGAGATGAAGTGACATTTCAACTCCCCCACCTATCATTTTTGACTCTAAACACCCCCAGAGACTTTGTGAACTACATTTCTCAAACTATCCTGCCAAAGGAGTACATCTATAGCTGAAAGGTTCAGTCAGAGGAGGGCCCCAGCAGTGTATGGGGAGGCTGCCAGGCAGAGGGTTGTACTGTGGTGTTTTCAAGCCCTAGTTAGTGTCTCGCCAGGGAGTGTAAAGTGGTCCTACTTGGTTCTTTCAGAAATGAGGAAGGTAGCTGCTGCAGTGTTCTCTCTCAACACGTGTTTGGCTGTTGTTTGTCTCCCTGTGGGTGCATCTTCAAAGAGCCTCTTTTGAATCGGATCTCCTTCTCAGATGTTTCAGCAAAAACTGTGCTGAAACACAAAAGCCAAGTACCCAAAAGCCAAGTACCATCTTTGGCAACCCCATCAAATTCTATGTTCTGGGCATCCATTTTATCCCTCTATTGAAGGGATTTAGTGTATATAGAGAACATGGATATCTTATGTATACTTAGGGGAATTCAGCTTACTTTATGACTTTCAGATTCCTAACATTTTTATAATGAGTTTTCATGAAATGCTAGTTTGGCTGCATTTATTTATTCACCGAATATAGTGTTAGTTTCCTAGAGATAATTTAAATATATCATTTACTGTTGTTGTACTTTAGTTACTGTCCCCTTTTCTATTTCTTTCTAGTCTCTTCTCTCCTCCTAGTTCCCCTTCTGTCTGCTCTCTCTCTCTCTCTCTCTCTCTCTCTCTCTCTCTCTCTCTCTCTCTCTCTCTCCTTTCTCCTCTGTCCTTCTCTTCCTCCCTCTATCTGCCTCTCTATAAGACACACACACACACACACACACACACACACACACACTTTATCTATCATCCTAGATTCATGTCAACAGGTGAGTGGTAAGAGAAAATATGGTATATAAACACTATTAAAAATAATGAAATTGAGCCAGGCAGTGGTGGCGCATGCCTTTAGTCCCAGCACTTGGGAGGCAGAGGCAGGCGGATTTCTGAGTTGGAGGCCAGTCTGGTCTACAGAGTGAGTTCCAGGACAGCCAGGGCTATACAGAGAAACCCTGTCTCAAAAAATAACAAAAACAAAAAAACAAAAAAAAAAATGAAATTGTCATTTTCCAGAGAATGGTTTGCTGCTCAAGATCATTCTATTGGGTGAAATGAGCCAGATGCTCACAAAGCTATATTTAATATCTCTTCTTATTTGCAGCTTCTACAATTCATTAAAAACCATTTTTTTTCTACACTGCCTCTGATGCTCTGTAGTAGACATCAGAGAAAGGGTCTTCCAGAGAAGTGGACATGCAAATGTAGGACTCTGGGGCTTTTGTTTTTGTGGGGTTTTTTCTAACCTGGAATAAATAACTTTGGGTGAAGTTTTTATTGCTAAAACTATTATTGCTACTCTCCATATGC
>JADRCC010573317.1:0-11404 GCA_019843855.1 Hylomyscus alleni | reverse complement strand
GTAACCTCTATTACATAGAAAGTCTAAGCCCAGTCTAGGCTACATAAGAACTATCCTCAAAAACTAAAACTAATTATTTTTTTTAAAGATTTATTATTATATCTAAGTAAACTGTTGCTGTCTTCAGACACACCAGAAGAGGGCGTCTGATCTCATTACTGATGGTTGTGAGCCACCATGTGGTTGCTGGGATTTGAACTCATGACCTTCGGAAGGGCAGTCAGTGCTCTTACCCACTGAGCCATCTCTTCAGCCCTTAAAACTAATTCTTAAAAACTTTTTCATGAGTATGGGGGTTTTGCTGTATGTCTATTCTTAGAAGTCAGAACGGGATGTCAGAGTCCCTGGCACTGGCTAACAGATGGCTGTGAGGCACCACGAAGCTGAAAGGAAACCTAACACAGGTCTTCTCCAAGAATAACAAGTATTCTGAGCTATGGAGCCATGGAAATTAGATTAAATGTTAAGAGTAAAACAAACTAAATGACCAAGAATTTAAATTATGAAATATTCATATAACGATATATGCAACATAAAATAACACTGCATATCTATATTTACTGATAGAAAATATTTTATTAAACAAAAAACTGATATACAATGTAGGAGATCCTTTTGTTGTAATGTCGCTGGGCGGTGGTGGCCCACACCTTTAATCCCAGCATCTGGGAGGCAGAGGCATGTGGATTTCTGAGTTCGAGGCCAGCCTGGTCTACAGAGTTCCAGGACAGCCAGGGCTATACAGAGAAACCCTGTCTTGAAAAACAAACAAATAACAAAAAAGTTTGTAATGTCTACACCATAAAAAAGAATTAGTTATCAGTAAAAGGGAGAGAAGAAAAAGAGGAAAATGTTTTAAGAGCCCAAAATACAAAGTAGAGCAAAACATTATACTACACTTTCTTTCTTTACTTTTTAAACATCAAGATAGGATGCTCCTATGTAGCTCTGATTGGCCTTGAACTCAGAGCTTTCTCTGCCTGGCTCTGCCTCTCAAGTACTGGGATTAAGGCCTTTAAAGGCCACTATGCCCAGCAACCATAATACACTTTCTTAAATTCAACAATGAGCAGAATGTCATTGAAAACAATTACAGCAATGTCAGTCTTATAAATCCCAAAAGGCATCACTTAAAATTTAAAACCAGGCTAGAGAGATGGCTCAGCAGGTAAGAGCACTAGTTCTCTTCCAGAGGTCCTGAGTTCGATTCCCAGCAACCACATGGTGGCTCACAACCATCTATAATGGGATCTGATATCCTCTTCTAGCACAAAGGTATACATGTAGAATGGGTGTTCATATACATAAATAAACCTTATTTAAAAAAATAAAACCAGAAGATATCTCAGAGGGACTGATCAGGGTTCATTCCCAGAACCAATAAATGCTTAGGTGGAAAGAGAGAATCAATTCCACAAGACTGTATTCCACATGCATACTGTGACACACAAAAATATTTTTTCCTCTTCAAAGGAAAAAGGGAAAAGTCCTCTAATAAGTAAAACAAAGAAAGTCTCTCAAACTTGGGGCTAGAAAGATGGCTCATTGGTTAAGAGCACTTGTTTTTCCAGGACGTTTTTTTGATTCCCAGCACCACATCTCACAATCATCTAACTTTAACTCCAGCTCCACGGGACCCAATAACCTATTCTGACCTCCGCACATATCAATCATCCCTGTGGAGCACAGACATGTACATAGGCAAAATATTTATAAATACATCAATTTTTAAAAAAGCCGGGCGGTGGTAGTCCACACCTTTAATCCCAGAACTTAGGAAGCAGGGGCAGGCAGATTTCTGAGTTCAAGGCCAGCCTGGTCTACAAAGTGAGTTCCAGAACAGCCAGGGCTACACAGAGAAACCCTGTCTTGAAAAACAAAATAAACAAAAAAAAAAACAACCAAAATGGTTCAGCCAGTTAAGCAGTGGGCTCCAATCCTGACCACCTGAACTTGATCACAGAATCTGCCTGATGAAAGGAAAGAATGACTCCTATGGATTATCCTCTGTCCTCTACGTGTATATTGTGGCATACTTGTGTACACACGTACGTACGTACACACACAGTCTCAATCAGCACTTCATGATATTAAATAACTTTTTCAATTCATTAAGGGAAGCAAAGAAATATAAAGTAAGTACTGCTTTATAAAGTAGCCTCAAAACACAGAATACCAGAGATAACAAAGGACAACAAGCCCAGCAGTGGTGGCACACGCCTTTAATCTGCACTTGGAAGGCAGAGGCAGGTGGATTTCTGAGTTCGAGGCCAGCCTGGTCTACAAAGTGAGTTCCAGGACAGCCAGGGCTATACAGAGAAACCTTGTCTCAAAAAACCAAAACCAAACAACAACAACAACAAAACAACAATAACAAAGCAAAACAAAACAAAACAACCCCAAAAACTCCTATTAGGGCTGGAGATGGCTCAGAGGTTCAGAGCACTAACTGCTCTTCCAGAGTTCAATATCCAGGAACCACATGGTGGCTCACAATCATCTGTAATGGGATCTGATGCACAGCTGCAGTATACTCATATAAATAAAAAATAAATTAATCTTAAGAAAAAAGAAAACAGGTGGTAGAGGCACACACCTGTAATCCCAGCACTCAGGGGGCAGAGGCAGGTGGATCTCTGTGAGTTCCATGCCAGCCTTGTCTACAAAGATTTCTAGGACAATGAGGTCCATCAGAGAAATCCTGTCTCGAAAAATAAAGTAAACCAAAACAAGACTACTGATTCTACAAAAACCATCATTTTGATAAATGGAAGACTATATAGTGCAACTACAAGACTTCTTTATTGTGATTTTATTATTCTTAATTGTGGTAGTTTCAAGGGTAAACTCCAAAATATAAGTGGCATTTGGAAAACAAAAACATATACACAGAGAGCAATTTCTCAACCACAGCATTGCTAACACCTTGGCTGAGAAATTTTTATCGTGGTGGGGAGTAAAGGGCAATTCTGTATGTAGCAGAGTATTTAAGGGAATCTCCAATTAGATAAATAGCTAGATAGATAACAGTAGTGCTTTCTCTCAAAGGGAAAAAAGAAAAAAAAAAAATCAGGAAAGTCAAATGCACCCCCAACAACAGCAAAGCAAAACCACAACTCCTTAAGATGTTTTTAAAGAAATAAGAATCTCTGGGCTGGTGAGATGGCTCAGCGGGGAAGAGCACTGACTGCTCTTCAGAAGGTCATGAGTTCAAATTCCAGCAACCACATAGTGGCTCACAACCATCCATAATGAGATCTGATGCCCTCTTCTGGTGCGTCTGAAGACAGCTACAGTGTATTTGCATATAATAAATAAATCTTAAAAAAAAAAAAAAGATTCTCTCCCCACTGCTCTTCTGAGCACTGTTAAGTTAGAACCTATATATGAACAAACACCTCACTTTTATTCTTCGTAATTTCCTAGTTAGCAACTCAGGTGCACAAGACTTACCTGTAAACATGTACCCTGAAAAAAAAAATTAAGACTGCAGAGACCCAAGTTTAACCCAGATGGGTTAAAGCCATCTGGTTAGCCAATAAGCCAACAATCAACCATACTTATACTGAAAACAAAAGTAAAAATCAAATAAGAAAAAACTCCTACTACCTCTAATGAGGTTTCTAGTAATAAGGCTTTCTCACCATTACCTCATTTTGAGAGGTGGGGAGAGGGAAACAAGGACACCCTTTTTAAGTGCAAGAAGGTTAAAAAAGCATATTGGTGATGCTCTTTTCTAGTTAGAAATGGCATGGTGGCCCACGCCTTTAATCCCAGCACTTGGGAGGCAGAGAAAGACAGATTTCTGAGTTCAAGGCCAGCCTGGTCTACAGCGTGAGTTCCAGGACAGCCAGGCCTACCCAAAGAAACCCTGTCTCGAAACTCCCCCCCCCCCAAAAAAAAAAAAGAAAAAAGAAAAAGAAAAAATGGCATGAAGAAAATGGCTCTAGGAAACCATCTACTAATACAATTAATATAAAAGAAAAATGTTCTTAAATATATACCATATTAATAGGAAAGGCAATTTTTCTAAAAGATGGGAAGGTAGTTTGATGTGTGCTCATGAATAGCCAGCATTTACTCAGGCTAGAGACAACTGTGTATAGAGAAGTGACCCGAGCTCTACAGAGACCAGTTGGACAGACAGATTGCAACTTAAAAAGGAGAAAAAACACAATTAAAAGAGCAAGACTAATGAATACATAACTACAACAATACAATGAAAACCTCCCCAAGACTGTCATCAAAGCAAAGTAATTTTTTAGAGCTTAACCAGAAATATGAAACATGGCTGAGTTTACATAAAAGTCAGATACAGCATATAGAAGAAATGTAATATTTACAAGGACAACATATAGAGAAATCTCTCTCTTATCCAGCCGAACTTTACCTTAATGATGAACTTCTTTCATTTATTTTTCAAGCTCAGGTTTGGGATCTCCTCTTTATTACTAACCCTACCAACTACCCCCCCAACAACCCATACCTAGATAATCCTAACAGCTTCCTGACTGCCACTTTAGTTCCTTAATTGCCTCATTTCCATACTCTCCAAGTTGCTACAAAGTTTTTCCCCACAAATTCAAATTCTTCAAGATTAAACTTAAAAGTACTACCAGGCAGGCTGGAGAGATGGCTCAGCAGTTAAGAGCACTCACTGACTGCTCTTCCAGAGGTACTGAGTTCAAATCCCAGCAACCACATGGTGGCTCACAACCATCCCTAATGAGATCTGACGCCCTCTTCTGGAGTGTCTGAAGACAGCTACAGTGTATTTACATATAATAAATAAATCTTTAAAAAAAAGTACTATCAGAGCTGGGCGGTGGTGGCGCACGCCTTTGATCCCAGCACTTGAGAGGCAGAGGAAGGCGGATTTCTGAGTTTGAGACCAGCCTGTTCTACAAAGTCAGAGAAACCCTGTCTCGAAAAACTAAACCAAAAACAAAACAAAACAAAAAAAAGTACTATCAGGCAAGCATATACCATGATATCATTCACCTAGAAATTCTTTTTAGCCCCAAACCTCTACATCTCCAACAGCTCCACAAAATTTTCTCCGGCTACTCGATTCTTATCCTTTCTTTCTGCTTAAACTATATGATGTACTTCAAGTCAGTTACATTCAACTCAAATTATCCAAATGTTCCCTAACTGCCAATTTATTAACTCTAAGAAAAGCAAAATTCCTTGATAAGTATCCTTTTACACGTTTACCAACTTTATCCAGATATGATAATCATTAAGTACCATCACGGAGATTTCCCCAAAACAGGTCTTCAAATACATACTAGTTTTGTTAAAAGAAAATTTAAATCAACTGACAAAGAGAACTTAGAAGATGATCCAAAGGGCAGCTGGAATAAATCAGATGGTGTATTACAGCTTCAGGAAGAGAGGAATACAAAGTAATCTGTGATCAAGTAACTGGAAGCTACAGCACAGGATTCAGTATTTCAAGACAGGGTTTCTCTGTGTAGCCCTGACAGTCCTGGAACTGGATCTGTAGACAAGGCTGGCCTTGAACTCATATATAATACACATACATACACACATATAATATACACATACGTACATATACTCATACACACATATACATAGAGATCCACCTGCGCCTGCCTTCTGAGTGCTGGGATTAAAAGCATCACCACCTCATGGTAGTTTAAACATAAAAATAAGTCCATATATAATGTGGAATGTGCTACAGAAGGGCAACAAAGTATTTTTTAAAAGTGTATCTGACCACCTAAACATTTACAACTGAGTCTCTTAACTGAGAATATTTCATAATTACTAAGGGTATCTTAACTGGAGGATTGGTTACTAAGAGTGCTGCTCATGGGGTGGGACAGAGGCTCAGCAGGCTTGCTACCAAGCCTGACTTCTTCCCTAGAGTCCAAATGGTGGAGAGACCCAACTTTCACAAGAAGTCATCTGGCTTTCCCACCCAGGGACATGCACATGCATGCACGCGCGCGTGCGCATGCATACATACATACACACACACACACACAAACACAGACACACAAATGCAAAATGTTAAACTGCTGTTTACTAACATTAAATGTCCTTTTATTATGCCAGACAATATCTGTTTTACCTATATTCTTATTTAATCTTCAAAGAAACATTGTTTAGTAAGTCCTACTACTGTCCTTATTTTATGAATGAGGAAAACTTGATGTTCCAAGATAAGTAATTTGCCCAAGGTCACACAACTACTCTGTTGCAGAAGCAAAATCTCATACTTTTTAAAGAATTATTTTTATCCATGTATATAACTAAGGGTGTAGCTATGAGTTTGTAGGTCTAAGGAGGCCAGATCCTATGGAATTGAAGTTCCAGAATGTTGTTAGCAACCTAGTGTAGGTGCTAGGAACCAAGCTCTGATCCTGCGGAAAGAACAGGAAGTGGTTTTAACAGCTGAGCCATCTCTAGCCCCAGGCTCAAGCTTAAAATTATTATACTAGGCAGAGTTCAAGGCTAGGTTTAACATGGAAGGGCCTTAACTCTAACATTAAAACTTTAATTTTAGTCTTTAGAGAAAAAACAATGAGAACACCCAAGGATCTGTTATCTCAGATATACATTTATTAAAATACTTGTATCAATCAAAACACAAAGGATAACAAGACCAGTAAAAGAAGACACAAGCAGAGAAGTAGTCAGCATACGCTTTACAGAGGAAATAGGTCTTAAGTAGAAGGCAAGCAGGATTCCTACACCAAAAAAGAAGGTATACAAAAAGTAACTGTCCCAACACCAAACTCAAAACCAATTTCTGCACTTCAATAAATATTCCCTCTGTAAATTGTGATGAAAATCAGTGGTTTATCTTCTAAAAGAAACATCTCATGTGTCTACTATTGTCAAACCATAGAAAGATTACAAAATTGTACAGTCTCACTAATGCCATAAGATATAAACTAAGTGGGAAGACAGTTTGGTGTGTTTTATCTGAAGGGGTTAAGAAAAGTTTCCAAGCTAGGCGGTGGTGGCGCACACCTTTAATCCCAGCACTTGGGAGGCAGAGGCAGGCGGATTTCTGAGTTCCAGGCCAGCCTGGTCTACAGAGTGAGTTCCAAGACAGCCAGGGCTACATAGAAAAACCCTGTCTTGAAAAACCACCCCCCCCCAAAAAAAAAAAAAGTTTCCAAGAGAGAAGACACCCTGAATGATTCTGAGAGTGGGTACAGTTTACTTCATCCACTTTATGCAGACACTGAATAATCAACTCACAGGCTCTAGAACCTGAAAGTATTGCAATGAAGATGGAGTTATGTCTATCCCACTTTCTCTTAAGCTTTCCCACTGTCACTGGAGCCGAATAGTATCTTCATCTTGAAGCAATGTAGGATACTCTTAATTTTTAAAAGCAAAGTGGGAAGATGCTCAGTGGACAGAATGATCAGCACATTCGAAATATTTCTAGTGCCTCTGCCTGACTTCAGAACCTCATTATGTATCACGATAATTAAGGCATTAGTAGTAATAATCTTCTCCAGCTTCTCTGCCTTCTCCCATCCAGTCTTGACAAGTCTCCAGTCTTGCCTTTGCAATCACACCAACTACATCAAAGGCAAGAATGGAGGGAAGGAGGAAAATCAAATCTGACTGTGATGCTTAGAGTAAGAATAAATTTCAAATTCCTTATCTACTCCCTTAGCATTCACCATCTGAAGATCTCTACACTCTGCCTTCACCACTCACCAGAATACAAAAAATCCTGGGTTTTTCCATGCTCTTCTCTCTTTTACCCATTCTACTCTTTCAAAGTTTAGCTTCAAATTACAAAGTCATGCAAGAGTGCTTCATTCCTTCCAGGTTGAGTTAGCATTCACAGTCTAGCCTCATAACCTGGACTCCCTTGGCATTCTGGGCAATAGCAGCCAGTATAACAAACTCAAAGATTTCTTAAATAGACAGTATGGTTTGTGTTAAATCTATTTTCTATAAGGAGCACAGTGCCAGCAGACAAATACATGCTTTTACACTGAATCAATCAGAAGCAGATCCACTAGGAGAAAGTTAACAAGAATGTCTGATCATGAGGTGACACAATCTAAAGTCTTTACCAACTGAATACAGGGTAAACCTCATCAATCTCAAGCTCCACTCATTCACATAACCCAATTCCTGTATCCAGACAGGAAAGCTTAAGGTAAGGTTTCACTATAAAGCTCAGGTTGGCCTGGAACTAAAGTGATCTGCCTGTCTTTGTCCCCTAAATGCTGGATTAGAAATATGCTCCACAACCATTTAGAAAAATTTTGACCTATTTTAACTATTATACTTTGAAGGTAATGTCTACCAAATCTAATTGCAATAACTCAAGATGTTATCTAGCAACTGTACTTCTAGGAATCTACCCAACAGAAGTATTTTCATGGATACACAGATACATACCTAACCCTTTCACTAAGAATTGTAATTTCAAAAATTAGCTCAAATTTTAAAAAGATAAAGCCCTCTAAGAAGTTTGAGCCAATTTGTGTAATAAGACACAGAAACAGAGAGAAGGGAATGTGAGAATTTTTAATATTTGTCTGTGCACACTTACAGAGGTCAAAAAGGCAGCACTGGATTCCCTGGAGCTAGACTTACAGAGTGAGTTCCAGGACAGCCATGGATACACAGAGAAACTCTGCCTCAAAAAAAACAAAAAAAAAAAAAAAAAAAGACTAGATAGTGTGAAATAAATTACCAAACTACAAGTATACACGTGCACATATATTTAAGGTCTATATATAGTCCCTATTCTCCACATATAAACAGCTTAGTCAAACTCTCAAGACTTAAAATTTCTTTGTGAATGTGTCTAGAGATCCTACCCAGGACCTTACAAGTGCTAAGCAAGCATTCAACTAATCTAGACTTGCCCCCTCCCCCCCTCTCCCCACTTCTATAAAATCTCTGCACTAGTAAATGCTAAAAACTCAGAAACTAATCAGTCCCAACCCCCTTCACACCATCTAGTACTATACTAACAAGTAATCGATAAAAGCCAAACAACAAGGAATGAGAGAACTTGGATATCCGTTAACAAAATTGTTACTCAATCTTGTTATTCCTCAACATTTCCCCTCCAACTGAATTTAACCAGGTCTGACCTTAAACTATTTTCTTTTAGATGACACTAAAAGGTGAGAGATCTCATCAAGTTCATGACCCTTTTTCTTTTTTTTTTTTTTTTTTTTTTGGTTTTTCGAGACAGGGTTTCTCTGTAAAGCCCTGGCTGTCCCTCACTCTGTAGACCAGGCTGGCCTCAAACTCAGAAATCGCCTGCCTCTGCCTCCCAAGTGCTGGGATTAAAGGCGTGCGCCACCACCGCCCGGCTCATGACCCTTTTTCTAAACAACAAAATCTAGTATATTTAAATTTATAACTAAAATCTCTGTTCAGATTTCTGGTTGAAGTAACAATATACAGTAACAAAAATTATACTAAATTTAGCTTGACTTTGCATTCTCTGCCTCCATCATTTAGAGAAAAAATTTAAATACAAAATCCTAGAACTAAAATTGAAAAACAACAAATTCAGAGCCAGTAATAAATAATTCTGTGGTATAAATCATTCAAATGCTAAAATTCTATGAAGCTAGTTTGAAATTTTAAATAGATTTGTCGAAAATAATTTTTATGTAGGGAATGTTGGCATATACTATATAACCCTACCACCCAGGAGGCTGATGCAAGGTTCTTAAGTTACTGGTAGTGAGTTGGAGGCCTGCCTAATAGACCATGTTTTGAAAAACTAAGGGTTGGCAGTACAGTTTAGCACCATAAACAAGATGCAACTTTTATTAAACAATTAGCATTTGCCAAAACTGTGGTAGCCAACAGAGGATTAAAGTTTAAAGGGGGAAGAGACAGCTCAGCCATTAAGAGCACTTACAGTTCCCAGCAACCATATCAGGCAGCTCACAACCTCCCAAATTCCTGCTGCAGGAGATCTGATGTCTCTGGCCACCTTGGGCATCTATACTCACTCCTGCATACTCACATGTAGACACATATACAAATAAATACATATTTTTGAAACTCTGAAGAAAAAAAAAAACTTAAAACATCCCCTTCAATCATGAGGAAAAAAAATCCACTTGGTTCATAAAAGTTTGTAATGTTCATTAAAATCTTCATATACAATCATTAAATTTTTCATGCAGACTATTCAAGTTTGTTTTTCTTTCTTAAGAAAGGTCTCACTATTGTAGCTCTGGCTATCTTGGAACTTACTGCACAGACCATGTAGGCCTCAAACTCAGAGATCCACTGCCCATACTGGGATTAAAGGTATGTGCCATTCCAAGTGGCTTCCAAATTTGTTTTTCATTCACCAGCTATGCTCTCTAATTTGGGGAAATTGGTTTCTATAACTTTACATTTTGGCTTTACCTTTATCCTACCAAAAATTAGAAAAAGCTTAACAAAAAATAAATAGCCGGGCAGTGGTGGCTATTTGGGAGGCACTTGGGAGGCAGAGGCAGAGGCAGGTGGATTTCTGAGTTCAAGGCCAGCCTGGTCTACAGAGTGAGTTTCAGGACACCCAAGGCTACACAGAGAAACCTTGTCTCGAAAAATAAAAAATAAATAAATATATAAATAAATAAATAAATAAATAAATCTACTGGACTTGTGAGTCCAAGCTTTTTGGTATGTCACTACTATTATCTAGCTAAGGTTTTCCAATAGCCTATACACAAAAGCCAAACCTGTGACTACACAGAAACAAACGCCAAAGCATTTTCTTCACTGTTTAGTTTTAAATGACCTGTCTTTGTACTCTTTTCTTCATTTTAAATAAGTTCCTTCCTTCACAGGTTAGGCTATTCTGGTCTCAGGAAGGATATTTTACATTAGTGTCCTTTTCTTGCCTGTGTCTCAAATGAAATGCCCTCAACACCTGGCCTGATGTCTAGTGCAAACAAGATTTGGACCATTTCCCTTTATTAAAAAAAAAAAAAAAAAAAGACTTTTGTTGTTTTTCGGTTTTTAAAAAGAATCTACAGGAAGAATAATTTTTCAACCTGAACAGACACAGTTATACTTTCAAATCTAATAAACTCCATACTAGTTTACAGACACGAAAAGTTGTACAAAACATTACTACCAGAGTGTAGAAATTCATCAGACAAACTAGGACTCTTCTTGGTACTTCCATTTCTCAAAACATAAGCTCAAAAACTGAGGTGAACAGCAACAAAAGACAATAGCAAGGAGAGGTAGGAAGTACTATCTTCTGAGTGTTATATAGAGATTGAGATGAGAACTGTGGGTCATAGAAATAACCAGAGATAACTGCCAGTTATCACTGCCACATACTTAATCTACACTATTTCTTTCCATTCAGATCAAGAAATACATGGGTCTTGGAACTAGAGGCAATACAATACACACATACACA
>JADRCC010573316.1:0-15973 GCA_019843855.1 Hylomyscus alleni | reverse complement strand
TTTGTTTGTTTGTTTGTTTGTTTGTTTGTTTTTAAACAACTACTTCAACTCTCATCCAAGAAATAAAAAATGTAGGTGTAAAATAACATCTCTTCCACAATGACAAATGCAATGGTAAAAACACTGATTTTTAATAAAAGTAAATTGTGTGGAAATGAAAGAGTAGGAAACAATTCCTATATTTTTTATTTTCTTCTTGAATCAAATGTAGTGAAGTTAATCTTGAACATGAATACAGGGACAGGTAGGGGATGAACTAGTCAAAACTAAGAATTAGGAGGTTTCATCATGAAAATCCTCTAGCCTGTAAGCTAAGTTAAAAACTAAAAAAAAAAAAAAAAGTACAAAATAAAACAAAGAGATTGTTCTTCATGACTATTCAGAAAAGACATGATTTATTTTTTATTGGTTATTTTACTTATTTATATTTCAAATGTTATTCCCCTTTCCAGTTTCCCCTGCCCAAACCTCTTATCCCCTGCTTCCTTCCCCGGCTTCTATGAAGTTGCTCCCCATCTACCCATCCACTCCTGCCTCACTGCCCTAGCATTCCCTTACCTTGGGTCATTAAACCTCTACAGGACCAAGGAGACTCCCTCCCATTGATGCCAGATAAGGCAGCCCTCTGGTACATATACAGCTGGAGCCATGGGTCCCTCCATGTATATTCTTTTATTGGTTATTTAGTACCTTGGACCTTTGGGGGGCCTCGTTGGTTGATATTGTTGTTCTTCGTATGGTTTTGTTATGTGCTTCTCTACCAGCTGTTCATGAGAGATGTCCCAGAGGAACCCAAACCACAGGAAAATACTATCATTGCTCTCCTTTGCTCAAATGTATTGATTCATAAGACTTCATCGCTGAAGATAACTCTAATTTTATTTGCAAAACATAGAGATATTAATTTCAAACCAGCCACATAACCATCTCCATGTTGGATAGTTTGCATAGTGTTTGAAGGATACAGTCAGGATATCGAGGGGAGAAAATGCATCAATAGTCTCATCCAGTATTAGACCCTACCTGACACACATATGACCTTCTATATAAGTTGTTACTTCTACTACTTGGCATGAATGTTATAGGAACTAACCAACTATTTTTTTTAATTAGACTTGTTCCGGTACCATGAGATAGACTTCATATCTCATAATTTTGGTCAAAAACATGTACCTGGGGAAATCTTGGACCCTAGAAGGGGAACCTACTTTTGTTTCACTAAATGATCAGGTTGTCAAATTGTCTTTTAAACAAGTATGTTAAATGCACAGATATGGACTGTTATTGTTTTTGTTCAACAAAGCCTATTTTTTAAGTGTGTAGTGGTCAATGGAAAGACTTATAATATATGGAAGTGCTGAGAACAGCTGACTATGTGTGTTCACATATAAATGGATCATCTATATCTAATCTCTTCTATCTAAGGACAGAGTATGAGGGAAAGAGTTGTAAATTCTGACTTGTAGATATAACAGGATTGATCCACCATAGCATGATTGATCCATGATTGAACTCATAGCAGTTATGGTTGCCTATATGAAGCATACACATGACAAAGTCAATAAAATTCTAGCAGTAATGAAATAGGGGCTTCAGAAACTCCACTCCTAATAGCGTAGATACTGGTAATTGATGACTTCTGAAGAAGGAATGCCCCTTTCCTTTAGATGAAGATGATGATAGGTTCCCTGTCACCAGGTGTAGTAGCTATTCCTGGTTGTCAACTTGACTACATCTGAAATGAACTACAATCTAGAATTTGAAGGCTCACCTGTGGCCCTAATCTGGAGGCTGAGAGATACAAGTTTCCAACCTGAATCTTGGCATGGAGATCTTGAGGCATAGTGGCTATGAATCCCAGAAGATTAAGATAGGCAGATCTATGAGTTCAAGGTCATCAGGGATTAAAGTGATGGCACACCTTTAATCTGGGCCACACCTTTTGCTGGAGACCTATATAAGGACATTGGAAGAAGGAAGGCTCTCTCTTTGCCTGTTTGCCTTGTGGGACTGAGCAACTGCTAGATCCTTGAACTTCATTCACAGTTGCTGCTGACCATTGTTGGGAGTTGATTGTTGGGAGTTTGACTACAGATTGTAAGTCATCAATAAATTCCTTTACTACATAAAGACTACCATAAGTTCTGTGACTCTAGAAACCCTGACTAAGACAAATTGGTACCCAGAGCGGCTCTAGAGAAGTATAAAGATGGTTCTTTTAAAAATCTTGAAATGAAGCCGAGCGGTGCATGCCCTTAATCCCAGCACTTGGGAGGCAGAGGCAGGAGGATTTCTGAGTTCGAGGCCAGTCTGGTCTACACAGTGAGCTCCAGGACAGCCAGAGCTACACAGAGAAACCCTGTCTCAGAAAAAAAAAATCTTGAAATGATTTGAGAATCCATCAGCTCTTTCAACTACTGAGGAGGTTCTCTGAGGAGAACCACGAGGAGAAGTTGCAGAAGAAAGAGGAAGCTGCTATGGGTTATATAAACCATAAAAAAAAAAAAAAACATGGCCCTGATCCCTGACCAATTGGAGTTAAGAGTAGGGCCGATGACACATAGTAAGTAGTAAGTAATAATTTGAGGTTATCGAAAGGAATGCATATTCTACTAGCATGGAGGGTAGGTATCTTCCTAGCTTTTGTGCCATTTAAGCCTTAAATATAAAGGCTGTGTGTGTCTTTTATCACAGAACTAAAGGTCAAAAGTAGGGTAGAAGCTCCAGTGTACTGGCTGGTTTTTTGTGTCAACATGACACAGGCTGGAGTTATCACAGAGAAAGGAGCTTCAGTTGGGGAAGTGCCTCCATGAAATCCAGGTGTGGGCATTTTCTCAATAAGTGATCAAGGGATACAATGGTACGACCCTTGTGGGTGGTACCATCTATGGACTGGTAGTCTTAAGCTCTATAGAAGAGCAGGCTGAGAAAGCCAGGAAAGCAAACCAGTAAGGAACATCCCTCCATGGCCTCTGCATCAGCTCCTGCTTACTGACCTGCTTGAGTTACAGTCCTGACATCCTTTGGTGATGAACAGCCATGTGGAAGTAAGCTGAATAAACCCTTTCCTCCCCAACTTGCTTCCTGGTCATGCTGTTTGTGACTAACCCTGATTAAGACACCCAGGTTAGGATTGGTAAATTCTACAACACATACTCATGTACATGTGAGCACTAGTTGAACAGAGGGGGAAAAGACTAATAATAGAACATGAATTAGGATAGAGATTAAATAGGTCATTCAACGTGGAGTTAGAAGGAGATAAAAGGTGTTGAATATAATCAAAATGGATTGCATATGCTAATGAAGCTTTCAAAGTATAAATCAAAACATTGCTCAAAATTGGAAATTAAAAACCATGTAAAACCTTTCAGTATCACCCTAGCAATATGTAGAAATGTTTACTAACTTATTTTTTAAAGTTTCCAAACTAAAGCAAGGGTCAAGTTGGATGTGTACACAAGAAGCTTTCCAGCATCTATCCATATGCCCATGTTTCTTTCCTTAATTTTATGAATTGAAGCTTTATTTGTACTCCCTTTAATTAAAGACTATGTAAATCTCTCAGAATAATGTCTTATCCTAATAATATAGAATATTGTTATTCATGTAGAAAAGTATCTAAATAATCATTACTTTATCCTTCCATCTGTTCTTTTGTTGGTTATGGCTGTTTAATTGTTTTATTGTTTGTATTATTGTGTTTCACAGTGCATCCATCCCAGGCTGGCTACTAGCTCCTCAATCTTTGTCATTCAACTTAAAGAATAATGGGTTAGATTACTTATGTTTTTGACAACGTCCTACTTTAATATTTTTCTTTTTCTCTTTTACTAAATGTTTACTATTTTTACAAATATATTTTCAATATTACTTTAGTTTATATAGATTTTTATCACATATATGCTATATGAATTCAATTTACCACATATTATATATTTTATGTATATTATATGTATTTTATTAATATTTTTAATTTATAAATGTAAATATTATAAATAAATAATATGTAATATAAATATTTGTTTATGTTGTATATCAATTATATATAATACAATTGTTTAAATATATGAATATAATACAAATGATAATATATACATACACACATATATGTATATATTGCATTGCTATACATTGGAGGAAATTAACAACCAATAAAGAAGCAGAAAATTAAACCTAACTTGTATGCACTTAATAACTAAGATTTTAAGCATAGACAACTATCCTAGCACTGAGGTCACTGCTTATACTTACAACAGGAATGCTAGGAGTTTGGAAACCTGAATATGTTGGTATATACACATTATACCAGAGATAGATTTATGTGTTAAGTGGAGATTACAAATTATTTTTATAATGTTCTGTGCATGCTTGAGATAAATGTTCAGCTTCATAACATAAGTATGTATATTTCAAATTCTGTATCACTGATTTCCCTTGTGGCTAAAGAATTAAGATTAAAAGCTAAAGAAATGGTTCAGTAGGGGAATTGCAAGGTAAGGGGGCAGGAGTAGGTAGGTGGGTGTTGGAGCACCTTCACAGAAGCAGGAAGAGGGGGTGGGCTAGAGTGTTTCGGGGGGGACCAGGAAAGGGTATAACATTTGAAATGTATATAAACAAAATATCCAAGAAAAAAAAAAGAAAAGAGAAATTCCTTCATTGGCAGAGGAAGTGGCTTTCATTAACAAAGAAGGATTTGGTAAAATGAGTCAAAGATAGTATATGCTCAACTCAATACTAGAACAGACAGGAAAGAAAAGCAACTTAAGGGCACAACACAGGAAGGAGAGGTAACTTAAGTCAGCAATACAAGGAGAGGGAGAAGGTGGACAATATTTTTAAGACAGTTTTGCAGTGATTAGTAGAAGGTGAAGACAGAGCAAGCCAGAGAATGAGAATGAATGGGAGGTAGAAGAGTAGAACAGATTGCCAGAGTTAGTCATTCAGAGCAATTCAGTTAGGAGAAGACAGTTTGGGTCAGTTTCCTTGGAGAGGAGTTTGGGCTAATCCTGCCAGCTAGAGTTCAGAGAGAGCTAGAAAGGATGAGTTTATTCACCAGTAAGCCTCAGAGATGACAGTTACGTCAAGTGGCTAAAAGTTAAAGATAATTTTACATTCAATATTTCAGATAGTGTAGAAAATACTTTCAATTTAGATGGGTGAAATACTTCTGTATCTTTTATCCTGTTACCAGTCTTGTTATAATAATACTGTTATTATAAACACAAGTTTGAAGACAGAATTGGTCACTGAATATTCTTGTGTAATGAACTGAATACCCAGAAATACAAGCTGCTCTGTGAGTCCTATGAAGGCAGAAGGTAAATGTTTTATTCTGTATATGTAGATAGTAAACAATGCCTACATACCAACATATTCAGGTTGCCAATTCGGAAGCTATTTGTTGATGACATTCCTGGTGTAAGGATGAGCAGTCACCTCAGTGCTAGAATAGTCTGTGCTTCAAATCTGAGTTACTAAATGCATACAAGTTAGGTTTAAGTTTTCGCTTCTGTATCGGTTGTTAATTTCCTCCAATGTGTGGCAAATGCAATTTGGAAGAGGATATGTCTCATTTAGACTGTAATACTTAAATCAAGCTATCTCCTTTTAGAAAAGATATATGGGTGGCATATGGTCTGAGTCTTTGAAAATTTGGAAATGTCTCTCATCTTCATTTGTGAAACACATTGAACAATTTTATCACATTTCTGTTGTCTCCTTCCCGAAACCGGGACATTTTATTCTGAAAGCTAACATTCGTGAAAAAAAATGCCATATTCTTTTTCTCAGCAGTATTACTGTGTTTAAGCTTGTACAGTTTGCATGTGACTCCAAAAGTTCCATGAGTTGAGGTCTTTGCTTCAAGTATGGTAGTATTAAGGTGCTAAAACCTTTAAGGAGTGATGGTACATTGATAATTTTTGTCAGAGAGAAAGTTAGTATAAAAAAGTCAAGTTTTTCTCTCTTTCTTACTGTAGCACTTTATGAGATGCTAAAATGCAAAGAAAGAGGAAGATAGACTGAAAGCGAGACTGTATGCAGGAGCTAACATGTAGGCTTCATCCATGTTGAGCTGGAGCTTTGTAATGAGGTAATAAATTTAGCACCACCCAGACACTAACAGGAAAGCCAACAAAATCAAGGGTTTGTCCAGTTGAACAATGGTGGACTTTTTTATTTTCAACTATTATAGTTGTCCATAATGAGTGAATAGAATTGTTTCACATTTCCACAGAAGAAATTAAGACTATACTGACTTATGGTTGATGTTTTTTGCTTCAACTAGCATCTCTCACAATCACAATTCAGTTCTCAATTAAATGAATAGAATATTGGGACAACTAACCAGGTTCTAGAATGTGTAGCATACAGATCCATTAACTACATAGAGAATTTTTCTATATGAATAAATAACCACAGGTATTTCATTTTAGGAACATGAAACTGAGTAATAAATATAGCACTAGAAAATGAAGTAATAAAAAATCTTACAAAATAATCTCTCCATTCCTAAATTTAGGAATTTGATGATTTTCAGTATTCATAATATCTCTGTGGTTTGCTTATATCTATGTTGGTTATTCCAGTGAGTCTCTTTAGGTCTCAATGGACTATTGTAAACTCCTTCCTAGTAAGTTCAGAAAGAATTAGTTTGATATTCTGGAAGGCTCAAAAATGTTCAGCAGCTCATGCTCTTGCTGTATCTTCATGTTCTTATCTTCTTATTTCATATAAGATTATGATGGTACTAGATGAAATGGGATTCTTTCTGACACTCAAAGATAGAATTATCTTGATTCTAAAATGAACATAATAATCCTGTAAAATATCTAATTGAAAACATATCACTTCAGATATGTCTGTCTTCCTTCTGTGCCCATACCATAGTTAAAAAATTTAATTAAGCTTAATTTAAAACAACAATAATGTTCAGATTAAGTGTTTTTGTAAAGAAAATTTTTTATATAAAAAAAAAGATGTAGAACACTTAAGGAGTCTAATGAGAATATTGATGTTACAAAGATGCTACTCCCTTGAGGAATGTGAAGACCAGAGTAAGACTGTGATTCTCAGAATCCAAAGCCTTGGACATCTATTCAAAGTACCAGTGCTTTTCCAACCTGACATAAGTTCTATGTCAGGCTGCCATGGGCTCTGATTCATGGTCATGGGAAGGAACTAGTTACAGTATTGACAACATTCAAAGGCAATTCATGTCTAAGGTACAAGAGAGGAACTCTGGAGCTGATTGTTCTCTTTTGCTAAGGACATTGGCAAACATTGAGAGCTGGCTTCTGTTACTACTTATGACTTCAAATCTCTCTCCACATTTCCATAGCAGAAACTAAGAAGGAACTACCTAACAGAGTGTGTAGAAAATTTATTTCCCAGAATTCTATATCCAAAAATATCTGCAATTGTTGAAAGGTAGATTAAGTGCTAAAACTTACTGATGGCTGCTAGCAATTCAGATCACTTAGATGAAAGTGACAGAAACTCAGAGGTCCTCCAGGGAGCTAAAGGACAAAAGATGTTTGATCATTATAAAACTGTGATCAGCAGCCATAGTAAATATCTGTCTATTGAAGCTTTCATTGGTACATGTTTTAAGTCACAGTGATGTTTTGAATCTTATAGATCCATCAAGAGTGGAATCGGAAAAGCTTCAGTGACTGATCCACAAGAATATATTATACAAATCCAAGCTTTAGTGAAGCATTTGATATTCTGAGTTATCAGATTAAATTTATTCAAACTATGGAATGTTATTTAAAAATGAGCAATATTAATGCTGGAACTATTTTCCTTCTTGTTTATCTGACGAAATAATATTTGTGGTATGAATATGCAGGGAAGTAACAATAGCATATATCTTTGTTACGTGGCTGAAAGAGTGTTAGATATTATTTCCATGGAAGAGGAACACATGGTTTTTGGTTTTGAAAGAGAAAATTTGTTTTATGTAAATTATTGTATACACTAACCATGGAAGAGCTGCTTGATTTCCCCCAAATACTCATTATAATGAATTATCATAGATTTTGTATTCTTTTCTATTAGAATAAAATCTGAGAATTCATGTATTGTCTTTTTATATTATCAGCAAAATATTTGATTATAGTAAAGGTAAATAGGTATTTGTTGAACTAAATAAAAATTTCATTTGTACCATATTTGGCATTTTTAAAATAAAAAATAATTTTATTTTTTATATATTAAAAAATAAACAAAGATTACAAACAATTTCATAAAAATTAAATTATTGGTCATTCCATCAAATTTTAAACTGCAAGAAATTTGTTCCTTTTTATCAATCGTGTTTAAAGTAGCAAGAGACTTAATACACTCCCAAAAAGAGGGCTGAAAAACTTTACCTCCATAATGTTCAACTCTGGACTTTCCTATGGTGAAATACTACACTAGACTTCTGACATGGAGATATAACAATAGACTGGTGAGATGGTTCACCATGTAAAGACTCTTTTTGCCAAATATGATGACCTGAGATTACAGGGAGAATCAACTTCTGATTTCTAACTTACAACTATGCACCATAGCATATGCTCCTCCAATAAATAAATGATTACAATATTTTTTTAAAAGGCATAACCCACAACCTATTCCAGTTATCGAGGTCCCCCTGAAAATTCAAAAATCATATTAAAAACAAATACTATTATACCACCATGATGAATTGATAGTTGAGGACTTGGCCATAAACAAGACTCAGTATACACCCTGAGGATCAAGGAACATTATAGAACAGATAATATAAAGAGTATAACAAAGTGTGGCAAAATTTCATCCTCTCGATATGACATAGTCACTGCAATCATATCCTCACAGCAGCTGTGGTTACTTTCACTGAGCCTACACAAGGTAGGTGCTATGAGTACTTAGTAAGGATAAGAAATGAACACATGGGACCTTACTCCTTACTGATGGTCTTGACAGATTCTGGAAGAGGGAGAGTCATAGTCCAGTTTTGTATCCACTGGTGAATCTAACGGGTTCCAATGTATAGTTTGAAACATACCCACAGAGATATCTCTGCCAAAATTAATGGACTCCAAAAAAAAAAAAAAAAAACACATGGAAAACAAAATAGGAAATAGATTTGTGGGGAAGCATGGCATGAAAATGGAGATCTCAGTGTGGTTTTAGAATGAAAGGGTGAGAATAATCATAATGTATTATATACATTATGAAACTATCAACTGGATGTCTCTATCAACCCCATCCCTTCAAGCAATATATGTAGAAGAGAGGGATTCCAGCTTCTTTCTTTGGACCATTTGCTTGGAAAAAATTTTTCCAGCCCTTTACTCTGAGGTATTGTCTCTCTTTGCCACTGAGGTATGTTTCCTAAATGCAGCAAAAGGCTGGATTGTGTTTACTTATCCAACATGTTACTCCATGTCTTTTTTTATTGGGAAATTGAGTACATTGATGTTGAGTGATATTATAGACCAATAATTTTTAAGTTCCTGTTATTCTTGTTGTTGGAAATGGTAGTGTGTGTGTGTGTGTGTGTGTGTGTGTGTGTGTGTGTGTGTGTGTGTGTGTGATTCTCTTCTTTTGGGTTTGTTGTGAGATTTGAATTTCTTGTGTTTTCTTGTGTATACTTACCCTCCTTGTGTTGGAGATTTCCTTCCTCTGTAGGGCTGGATTACTAGAAAGATAGTGTATAAATTTGGTTTTATCATGGAATTTATTGGTTTCTCCATCTATGATGATGGAAAGTTTTGCTGGGTATATTAGCTTGGGCTGGCATTTGTGTTCTCTTAGGGTCTGCATGGCATCAGTTTAGAATATTCAGGCTTTTAGAGTCTCTGTTGTGAAGTCTTGTGTAATTCTAATAGATTTGCCTTTAAAAGTTACTTGACATTTTTCCCCTTACAATCTTTAATATTCTTTGATTGTCCTGAGCATTTAGTATTTTGAATATTATGTGACAGGAGGATATTCTTTTCTGGTCCTATCAATTTTATGTTCAGTAGGCTTCTTGTACATTTATGGCCATCTCTTACTTTCAGTTAATGACATTTTCTTCTATGATTTTGTTGATGTTTTCTGGCTCTTTGAGCTGAAAATCTTCACCCTCTTCTATTCCTATTATTCTTAGGTTTGATCTTTTCATCATGTCCTGAATTTCCTGGATCTATTAGGTTAGGAGCTTTTTACAGTTTGTGTTTTCTTTGACTAATGTATCAGTAGAATCTTCTATACCTGCTAGTCTCTCTTCTATCTCTTGTGTTCTGTTGGTGATGCTTGCATCTGTAGTTCCTAATGCCTTTCCTAAGTTCTCCATCTCCTAGGTTGCCCTTATTTTTTTTTTTTTTGTTATTGTTTCTATTGCCAGTTTTGGATTTTGGGTAGTTTTGTTCAATTCCTTCACCTGCTTAATTTTTTTCTCTGTATTTTTTTAAAGTTTTTATGTGTTTCTTCTTTATGGGATTCTACCTGTTTGCCTGAGTTTTCTGTATTTCTTTAAAGGAGTTATTTATATTCTCCCTAAAGGCCTCTATCATCTTCATTCAATGGGGTTTTAGGTCACAAACTTGCTTTTCAGGTGTGTTAGGTTATCCAGGACTTGTTGTGTTGAACTGGTTTCTGATGATGGGAAAATGCATTGGCGTCTGTTGTCACCTTCTGATTAACTCTAGTGTTAGCTGGTCTGGTTGTCTCTAACTGGAGCAGGCCTCATTTGAGGCAGGTAGAGCTCTGTGACCTGGGTTAGAGCAGGCCTCCTGGGAGGCAGGCAGTGCTGTCTCTGGTTAGGAAGGGGACCCTAGTGGGGCGGTGGTGGTGCACGCCTTTAATCCCAGCACTTGGGAGGCAGAGACAGGCGGATTTCTGAGTTCGAGGCCAGCCTGGGCTACAGAGTGAGTTCCAGGACAACCAGGGTTACACAGAGAAACCCTGTCTCAAAAAACGAAAAAAAAAAAAAAAAGAAAGAAAGAAAAAAGAAAAAAGAAAAAAGAAAAAAGAAAAAAGAAAAAAGAAAAAGGAGGGGACCCTGTGTCCCTGGTTAAGGCAGACCTCCTATGCTTCTTGTTGGGCAAAACTCTTGGGAGACAGGCAGGCTTTGGTTTCCAGGGACAGAATCTGCCCCTGTTGCAGATGGAGGTGCAAACCAGGAGGGATATATTACACCAATCAGAATAGCTAAGATCAAAAACTCACATGACAGAAGATGCTAGTGAAAATGTGGAGAAAGAGGAATATTTCTCCATTGCTGATGGGATTGCAAACTGGTACAACCACTCTGGAAATCAATATGACAGTTCCTCAGATTATTGCAAATAGTTCTACCTGACCCAGCTATACCACTCATGGGAATATATCCAAAAGAAGCTCCACCATGCAACAAGGATAGGTGCTGCACTATGTTCTTAGCAGCCTTATTTGTAATAGCTAGAAACTGGAAACAACTTAGATGCCCCCAATGGAAGAATGGAAGCAGAATATGTGGTTCATTTATATAATGGTAAACTATTCACCTATTAAAAACAAGGACATCTTGAATTTTGCAGGCAAATTAATGAAACTAGAAAATATCATTCTTAGTGAGGTAATCCAGACCCCAAGGGACATGATTGTATGTATTTACAGATAAATGGATATAAGCCAAAATGTACAGAATATCCAGGATACAACTCACAGTCCCTAATAAGTTTAACAAGGAAGTAGGCCAAAGTAAGGATGCTTGAATCTCACTTAGAAGGGGGAACAAAATAGTTATGGGAGACAGAGGAAGAGTTGGTCCTGGGTAGGAGAGGGAAGGGGGAAGGCCAAAGTTGGGTAGGGTCAAATATGGTGGAGGAAACAGGAGAGAATCCCAGATGGCCAGGACAGTGAATGGAAATATGTAGCTTCTGGGGGTGGGAAGTGGAAGTACCCTCTAGAAAGCCCTAGAGACCTGGGTAGTGAAAGAATCCCAGGACTCAATAGGGGTAACCTTAGCCAAATTGCCCAACAGTGGGTAGAGGGGACTCAAAGAGTCCATCTCCAATTGATAGACGGGGTTCCAAGTAGAGGGACGAGGATACTAACCTGCAGTCAAAATTTTCTGACCCAGAATAGTATTGTCTAAAAGAAATGCAGGGACAAAAATGGAGAAGGAACTGAAGGAAAGCATGCCCAGTCCAACTTGGGATTCATCTCATGGGATGGCATCAAGTCCTGACACTAGTACTGATGTTGTGATGTGCTTATAGCCAGGAGCCAGCATGGTTGTCCTCAGAGAGGCTCCACCAGCAGGTGACTAAGACAGATGCAGATACTTACACTCAATCACTGGACTGAAGTCAGGGACCCCTATGAGGGATTAGGGGAAGGACTGAAGTAGCTGAAGAGGAGGACAACCTCATAGGAAAACCAGCAGTCTCCAATATCCCAGACCCCAGGGAGCTCCCAGAGACTGAGCCATCAGGCTGCATACAGGGACTGGTTAGACGTCCCTGGCACATATATAGCAGAAAAGTGGTCTGGCCTCAGTGGCAGAATATGCACCAAACCCTTGAGAGATTTGAGGCCCAAGGGAAGGGGGATGCTTGGGATGGGGTAGGGTAGGGGGAGAGCACCTTTCTCAGAGGCAAAGGGAAGAGGAAATGGTATGAGGAACTGTGGGGGGGGGGGGGGGAGGGGGGGGGGGGGGGGGGGAAGTGAAAAAAAAAAAGAAAAAGAGAAGAGGAAATGGTGTGGGGGACGGGGGGGGGGGGGGAGAAAGAGGGGGATGATGTCTGGAATGTAAATAAATAAAATAATAAAAGTTCATAAGACCCATCGGTAATGGATGACTCACAGGAAGCAGTGTATTTCAGAAATAACCAGACTGACAGTCATATGAACTCACAGAGTCTGTGATAGCATGCTCTCGAGGCCTAGCAGGTTCAAAGCAAACACAATCCCTGCAAGGAAAAGTGGAACTGGGCCCGGAGGCCAAACCCAAACAAAGAAGCTATTTGCAACTGATTTCTCTGTGAAAGGGAGAAAACACTTTTGGGCAAAGAAACGGTGCTGCCTGTATCTGCAACATGCCAAGATAAGTTTCAAGCACAGGGGGAGTTGGCCAGCACAACTACTCTTTTGTGTGTGTGTGTGTGTGTGTGTGTGTGTGTGTGTGTGTGTGTGTGAATGTGCATTTTGTTCTACTTTTGTTTTGTTTTCATTTGTTTTGCTTTCATTTGTTTTGTTTTGTCTTACTGGTTTTTTTGTGACATTCTCTTTCTGTTGGGTTTTAATCGTTTATTTTTGAGAGAAAGAAAGAAAAAAATTGATTTATAAAGAGATTGGAGGAATTTGGGAGGACTTGAGGGAGGGTAAAGAATACAAACAAAACACATTGTATGAAAAATGAAAAGAAAATCTATTAAACAAATTTAATTAATAAAAAATTTAGAGTTGAAAATATAGATAAATATTAGTAAAAATATAGAAATCTATGTAGCAGCTGTTTAGCAATCTTGGTTGTAAATGAAAGTTTTATGGATAATGACTATGTAAAACAAGAAGAATTTATTAATTTAACCAAATTTCTTACTAAATTAGAGGAAAGCTGGCATAAAGGAGCATACAAAATTATGATTTAGTGAATTACTTTTTGAGAACATGAATTTTATTCGATGAAGTTAAAACTTTAACAGGTGGTCAGTATTAAATATTCACAGAGGGAATTATATTTGCAAGGTGAGCCAAATAACCAATAGTCAATTGTTTCAGTTTTTCTATTTGTTACACAGAACTGAGCAAATGAATCAAATAAATAATCTAATTGGTAACTTTCATTTATTGGAACGATAAAACATAGAAGTTACTGGTAGTTCCAACAAACACATTTGGAAGTAAGTATAGTTCTATAATAAATAAATGGTTCAAAGGAAATAATGTAGAAAAATTTGAAAATATATTAGCTCTTTTCAGAAAACTCTGACATGGTTTATGGTAATGGACTGTATTTCATAAAAATATATTACTGGCAGGAAGTCCTTAGCACAAGACTACATGTCTAACCATTCTGCCTCACTTACTCTCAACTACTTTTTTCTGACAAGAAAATAGTTTCTAAAGAGCATACATTTCTTAAAACAGGAAAGGAAAGCAGATTTTAGAATAGTCTGCCGACAAGGTTAACGCAGACCCTGTAGTCAAAACTTCACAGTGGCCCTGAAGGCCATACGATGCTGTGCTTGAACATTTCAGAACTTCAGTCTCTCGTTTAGGTTTGGTTCCTGATAACTCCCTTACAGTGAAAATTAAACAAAATATATAACAAATTAGAGACATTTCACATCTGAAGTTATGCAAAGAAATGTTGCATATGTTTTTAAACTGTGTTGTCAAAGTTTAATTCTTAGTTTAATTTTACCCAGGTTTTGTAGTTTGCTAGTGATTCATTAACTGCATGGTAGCAGAGACATTTCTGAACTGCACAGAGCACATGAGTTGCTATAAGCACACTATAAGAATGTGACTTATAAATAAAGCTACTATAAGCATAATGGAGCATATGTCCTTGTTATATCTTGGAACATCTTTTGGGTATATCCTCAGGAGTGGTATAGCTGGGTCTTCAGGTAGAACTGTTTCAAATTCTCTGAGGAACCACCAGATTGATTTCCAGAGTGGTTGTACCAGCTTGCAGTCCCACCAGCAATGGAGGAGTGTTCCTCTTTCTTCACATCCTCACCAGCATGTGTTGTCAGTTGAGTTTTTGATCTTAGCCATTCTGACTGGTATAAGGTGGAATCTCAGGGTTGTTTTGATTTGCATTTCCCTGATGAGTAAGGATGTTGAACATTTCTTAAAGTGCTTCTCAGCCATTTGAGATTCCTTAGTTGACAAGTCTTTATTTAGTTCTGTACCCTATTTTTAATAGGGTTATTTGGTTCTCTGGAGATTAACTTCTTGAGTTCTTTTTATATTTTGGATATAAGCCCTCTATCAGATGTAGGGTTGGGAAAGATCTTTTCCCAATCTGTAGGTTGCTGTTTTGTCCTATTCACAGTATCCTTTGCCTTATAGAAGCTTTTCAATTTTATGAAGTCCCAATTTTCTTTCTTTTTTTTTTTTTAAATTTATCATATGTAAGTACACTGTAGCTGTCTTCAGACACACCAGAAGAGGGCATCAGATCTCATTATGATGGTGGTTGTGAGCCACCATGTGGTTGTGAGATTTGAACTCACGACCTTCCGAAGAGCAGTCAGTGCTCTTCCCCACTGAGCCATCTCACCAGCCCACCCAATTTTCAATTGTTGATCTTAGAGCATGAGCCATTAGTGTTTTGTTCAAGCAAGTCTCCCCTGTGCTGATGTGTTTGAGGCTCTTTCTCACTTTCTCTTCTATTAGAAGAGTAAGTGTATCTGGTTTTATGTGGAGGTCCTTGATGTACTTGTGCTAGAGCTTTGTACAAGGAAATAAGAATTGGTCAATTTGCATTCTTCTGCATGCCATTTATACAGTCACTGGGCAGGGTTTAGCATGAACATTTTATACCATTTTCTATCAAAATTTTATCAACTGGAAAGCACATAAACATTTGCAACATTAATGAATTTGTAGCTACATAAATTATTCTACTCAGAGAATTTTGCTTTGCAGATTAGTGTCAATCTAAATGGTATTTTTACTAAGTTAATATGAAGAAATTTTACTTTAAAATAAAGAAGTTTCACTGCTAAAATATTGGCTCATCAAGAACTCCTAGAACTATAGGTCAAGGTAATAAAATAACCATTTTTGTTGTTGTAAGGCTAAAGGAAGCAACTCAATACCTGTGAAATCATTTCATAGTTGTCATACTACACCAGAAAAAAACAATAATGCTCCACAATACCATGTTACATTTTCCTGTCCATGTATTCATGAAATATTTTAGCTTTCTGCAAGATTTATAAGTATCTGATTACTGCTAACTACTTTAATGTCCTTCTTTGCTCATAGCATTAAACTTTTGAAAACAAGG
>JADRCC010573315.1:7289-20299 GCA_019843855.1 Hylomyscus alleni | reverse complement strand
AGTCCCTGGGAGCTCTGAGGGCATTGGTCAGTCCATATTGTTGTTTGTCCCAAGAGGCTGCAAACCCTTCAACTCCATTAGTTCTTTCTCTAACTTCTTCATTGGGGATCCTGTACTCATTTCAATAGATGGTTGTGAGCCTCTACTTCTGTATTAGTCAGGTACTGTCAGAGCCTTTCAGGAGACAGCTATATCAGGCTGGAGTGCCCTTCCTTCAGTCTCTGCTCCATAGTTAGTCTCTGCAACTCCTTGCATGGGTATTTTGTTCCCCTTTTAAGAAGGAATGAAATGTCCACATTTTGGTCTTCCTTTTTCCTAGAGTTTCTTGTGGTTTGTACTTTGTGTATTCCAATCTTCTGGTCTAATATCCACTTATCAGAGAGTGCATACCATGTGTGTTCTTTTGTGACTGGGTTACCTCGCTCAGGATGATATCTAATTGAGAGTCTCCACGAGATAAAAACAGCTCAGCCATTGTCCTCCATTGCAAGGCTGGCTGGACCACAGGGCCAGAGAGCTGCCTGCACAAGCTCTGGAAAGTGCCAGTTTGTCTTTTTTAATATTTCCCTAAATAGAATGATGTGTCTCTGTGATATGTATTTGAATTTTCCTGATTGTTAAGGAAGTTCAGTATTTTTTTTGTCATTATTTTCCTTGTCTGTTCAAATTGTGGTATTTATATTTTAACCATTAGTATTTAGTAGAACATATGTGTTAAAAATACCTCAACTAGTCTCATGTCTTTTAAGATTATCTGAATTATTAATTATATAATGTAGTTGATTTATAATTTTGACCTTTTATATATAATTAACTACTAACTTACACCAGACTCACTATGATACTATACCATGTTATCCGTTTTCATCTTTCATATTGGGTCTCTAAACATCCTAGGACTAATAAAGTATTAGGATATTACTCTTTTTTTCTGTATAGATATTAGCATAGGACTATTTATTGAACATAAATCCTGTAGTGTTAAATGTCCTTCTTTATTATTTACAGGGTTGCAGGGTGCATAGGTCTGCTTCTCACTCTATTCTGTTTTACTACACAAGTGATCTGATATTTTTATTACAGCTTAGTACTAAATTGTGCTGTTTCTCTGGAAATATAAATATATTTGTTTTATTCTTCCTCAAAAAAAAATGAAAACAGTTTGCAGCAAAGGACACATTCAATACATTAACAAGATAGTCCACAGATGAAAGCAAGTATTTTCAAAGTATATGCTTAATAAATGATTAACATTCAATATATGCAAAGTCCCTATAATTCATAA
Organism: Hylomyscus alleni; assembly: GCA_019843855.1. Taxonomy (NCBI): domain Eukaryota; kingdom Metazoa; phylum Chordata; class Mammalia; order Rodentia; family Muridae; genus Hylomyscus; species Hylomyscus alleni. Next base: position 19,014 of record JADRCC010573315.1, on the reverse strand, counting down.
TGTTTTATTACTAATTGCTAGCTTACTAAAATAATTGCTAAATTACTTAAAACTTAGTAATAGTAACAAAAGCCAACAGTAAAATGTTATTATATTACCTACCTATCCTCTGATAAAATCCACACAACAACCTCTTATTTCAGTTTCTGCTATTCTTACTCAGCTATTTTTTTTTTCTCCTTCATTGCCATTTCTCAAATTCAGTAGTTCAGCTTTCCACTTTGAAGGAGTTACTCACTTTTGTACCATGTGTTCTCTATACTTCTTTCAGGTCTTGACACAAATCATACTGTGTACTATTTTCATTCTGCAAAATGCCTTGACCTTCCCTCCTTAAAACAGCCCCCATTTCCTTTTGCCTAATAGCATTTTAAACGGTTTTTTGAAAGCCTTATTGAATTTAGTGATAGTGGTACATGCCTTTAATCCCAGGAATGAAAAGGCAGAGGGAGGTGATCTTTGTGCATTCAAGGTCATCTTGGTCTACCAAATGGGTTTTAGGACAGCACAGAGAAACCCTGTCTTGGGAAAAAAAAATCTGTATGAGAGCTGTAGAATTCTGTGCTCTATTTTTGCCTCATTCTGCTATTCTCTTAGTTGGCCACTATTCCTATGATAAAAACCATTACTAAGGGGGCTGGCGAGATGGCTCAGCGGGTAAGAGCACTGACTGCTCTTCCAAAGGTCCTGAGTTCAAATCCCAGCAACCACATGGTGGCTCACAACCACCTGTCATGAGATCTGACGCCCTCTCTGGTTCGTCTGAAGACAGCTGCAGTAAATTACACTGGAGCGAGCAGGACCGGAGCGAGCAGAGCCTGCAGAGGTCCTGAGTTCAACAGCAGTCACACCCATGATGGCTCATGGCCATCTGTACAGCTACAGTGTACTCATACACAAAATAAATAAAATAAATCTAAAAAAAAATTACTAAAAGCAAGAAAAGGAGGAAAGAGTTGATTTCGCTGAGTTGATTTCGCTTACATAACCTGATTACAGAAGATAACTGAGGGGATGCAGAGTACAAACTCAAAGCAGGAACCTAGACTTAGGGCTTGTATTGGGGACTATGTAAAATTCTGTTTACTGGCTTTACCCCCAATGGCTCTTGCTTAGCTTGCCATTCTACCCAACCCAGGTCACTTGTCCATAATGATGGATGGAGATCACTGTTGAGGATGGACTGAGCCCTCATACTCAATCACTAATCAAGAAAATGCCTCACGGCCTCGCCTAAAGACCAATTAGATGGATGCATTTTCTTAACTAACATTCCCTCTTCCCAGATGGTGCCCTGGTGCAAGTCAACAAAATCCAGCCAGCCTATGTGACTGGCACATGGCTACTAATCTACATGGAATTCACAGAACAAAATTGTTATTTTGCATTATTTTATTCTTTTCGCAAGATGAAATACCCTTGCCTTAAGTAACAAAAAGAAAATTTTAGAAGATGTAAGGTAACAATCAATTAGGAAATCAAAAACATAAACTAACGTGCAGACAGTCCTAGTCTGTTCTCCCTCCCATAAAGGGTACATACTGTTTGAGTGAGAACAAAGATGATTACAGCTCAAGTCAAACACTCATGAACAAGCCAGACATGAATACAATATTCTGATTATGTTACAAAGAAATGAATTATACACCACAAAGTGATTGCTTTGACACTACCCAGGGTAAAATTATCCCAGCACAAGTCTGTGTTATTCAATTCTTTGTCATCTTTAATAATAAAACTTGTAAGTTTGTAAAGTTAAGTAAAAAAAATGTATTGCTATCATTTCAGGCAGAATGATCCTCCCAGAGATGAGAAGTGCCTCAGATCATCCCACTTGGACTTCTTCAGACGCAGCTTATTTTCCATCTTAAAGACTGTAAAATGAAAAATGCACATAAAGCTGTGTCTTGTTGTTCCCTAGGCAAAGTTTAAAACACAGAGACTGCATAACTGTAAGATAAAACTCGGTCTTCTCTTTACATATTCTTATCCCGCAATATCTTTTGAAGTTTCATTCATTATGTAAATGGAGAAAACTGTAGCGCTCCTTCCCTTTCAAGTAATTTTATTTAAACTCTTAGTAATAGAAATATACACCACCATGTGCTCACATGTCCTGTTACACAGAAACCAAATGTAATAAAACCCATTGCCTTAGGTTAACAATCCTAATAAAATCTTTAAAATTTACCTCATATATAATTTTTTTTTAACCAGGAAGTCCTAAAGTCATACACTTTTTTTTTTTTAATTTTTGGCTATTCCACCTATCTTCACTAATATAGAGTGTTTGGTATTCATTGATTTACTTTTTCCATTATGTTTGTGTACATGTTGGGGGGTGGGCAAAGTATGTGTATGTGTCTGCTCAGACATCAACAAAGACAGTGATTCCTCATATATATAGACTCACAGGAAGCGACAAGACACCCCAGGTGGGTGCTGGGAATCAAATCCCAGTTCTCTGACAGAGCAATATTCCTTCATAACCACTGAGCCTTCTCTCTGGCCTCCGCATTATTCATTTCTTAAGGGAGATACTATGCTGAAGCTTTTTGAAAATGTTTATTTGTAACATTCTTTGAACAACTGTTTCTATAAGCATCTTGCATACTTTAGACTAGAGGATATGTTTTCTACTGTTCAATGTGAAGAAACTTTTGTATATTTTAGATACAAATCTTTTATTAAAATTTAATTTTTGATCTTTATTACTATCTAATAAAATATACTATAAGATTGTTTTTCTTTTGTCAACAATGTATTTCACGGAGAAAGAACTGATAATTTTAATTAAATTGAACTTGTTTTCTTCACTGATTGTACTTTATTTTGTATTTGAATACTCACTATGAAATATTGCTTGTTAGATTATCACCTATATATTTACCTGTGAATAATGTGCTTCTCATTTTCTTCCTGTATTCATAAAGAGTTTGGAGTTGATCCTTTAATGGCATACGGAGAGAATCAAGCTTTTGCATATGAGTATCCAGAAGTTCCAGGATCATGCATTCTTATGACAGGTGTACCTCCGTTGTGCAGTGTTATCAGTAGAGTTGGCAATGCTTCTGTGGATCAGTTTCTGAGCTGTTTTCTCTTTTCCAAACCCAGTGCATTTATTTTTCTACAATGTCTTGATTAGTGTATCTTCATGCTAGCTCTTGAAATTGGGAGGTATGACTGTTCCAACATTTTTTTATATTTAATATACGTCAGTTAATTAAAGTCATTTGTAACATGAAAAATAAATATTAAAAATTTTATCTTCTAGAATCAGGAATTTTTCCATAGGCATGGCATATATAGTTTTAATGAACTATAGTTTTTTCAACAAATAAACTGTGCACAGCTAAAAAATTAAATAATACATTCAGGCTGGGCAGTGGTGGTGCGTACCTTTAATCCCAGCACTTGAGAGGCAGAGGCAGGCGGATTTCTGAGTTCGAGGCCAGCCAGCCTGGTCTACTGAGTGAGTTCCAGGACAGCTAGGACTATACAGAAAAACCCTGTCTCGAAAAAATAAAATAAAATAAATAAATAATACATTTAATTATATTGGATGTGAAAAATGTTATTCCAGTACTATGAACTAATAAACACTACTAATATTTACTTTTACTTTCACAGTTTTCTTGCAATAGGGATAAAATGATCTGAAACTACATATTATCAACTAATCTTTACACTTGTTTTTTCTGAACACAAAAGGAGAGCATCTAGATTATTAATGATATTTTCTTGTCAGTACACTTGAAAATAAACCATTAAAACAATAAACATACTTAAATATTTAAATGAGATGATTAGTCTCCTTTAGAAAAGTCTTAAGGCAATTCACTGACACACTCTAAAAATACTCTCTGAAGTTGGAAGGCAGCGGGCAGGTGGGTAATCAGACAGGCAGAGGGCAGTGGTGGTAACACTCAGCTTGCATGGCAGGTGCTAGACTTCAGTGCACAACTCCGTGCTGGCTGCCGTGCAGAGGCCAAAGCCAACCGCTGCCTGCCTTGTCCCAACCCTTCTGTCCTAACTGAAGCCCCCTGGGTCCCAGACCCACTGTTCCAGCACCACCACAGACTGCAGGGACTTGAAGAAGCTGGAACATGACCTTCTGCCCCTGAAATCTGAAGTCTCCTAAACCCAGCAGCCATCTATGTCAACAGTGAGATCAGCCTGAGTGAAGTTGAAGTCTATGGCTTTGACTATGACTACACAGAGGCTCCGTATGCAGATATCCTGCACCCTGATATCTTCAGTGCTGCCTGGGACATCCTGATAGAGCACCATGTAAGTACCCCGAGAGAATTCTGAAGTATGACTATGACCCCAACTTTGCCATCCATGGCCTCCACTATGACATTCAGAAGAGCCTTCAGATGAAAATGGATGCTTTTCATTACATACTTGTAGGTAACAGCCTACAGGGACCTCCAGCCTATGCCTAGTGATGAAGTCATTGAGCTATATGGTGGCACCCACCATAGCAGATCAGAGGCGTTTAGGGCAAGGGTGCTTCCATCAGGCAATTCATGGACGTGTTCTCACTCATAGAGATGCCACTGCTGTTTTGTTTGGTGGACTACATTCTGGGCCAAAGCCTGAAATTTACCAAGTCCACCTCTACAAGGTATACATGCCATCCAGGATGTGTGTGTAAAGTGCCTCATGTACCAGTAGATTGAACAAGACATGGAGAAGTACACCCTGAGAGGGGGTGAAACATTTGCAGTACTGAGCCACCTGGTGACCCATGAAAAAGAGCTGTTCCTCATCACCAACAATCCTTTCAATTTTGTGGACAAGGGCGTGTGGCACTTGGTGGGTCCCAGTTGGTGCCAACTCTTCTAAAAGATCATCATTTAGTCAGACAAGCCCAACTTTTTCACCAACCAGCACAAGCCTTTTCAAAAGTTTGATGAGAAGTACTATCTCCACTAGGACCACATCACTTACCTAGAAAAGGTCAAGATTTATTACCAGGGAAACCTCTTTAATTTCCTTCCTCTGACAGAATGGGGAGGACTTAGAGGGCTCTACTTCTATGACTACCTTTATAGTGACCTAATGGATCTTATGCACACAGGAGCCATCATCCCTGAGCTAGAGCAGGAGATCCGCATAATCAACTCAACAGTACATGTACTCATTGACCTGGCAGCAGGCTCTCACTGGGCTGCTAGAGTGCATGCAGACTTACAGATGCAGAGTCACTGCAGGTACTGGCAAGCTGGATGAAGGAGCAGACAGAAATGAGATGCAGTACAAAGGCCCTGTTTAATGTTCAATCTGGGAGCATTTTCCCTACCTTCTTCAACTTTGCCTACTTCCCCAGGCACCTTGTGTGTCTCTCTGATCTCTATATGACATCTCTTACCTGTTTGCACAACTACCTTGGAGACTTCACTTTTTATCTGCATGGCACATTCCTACAGCACAAGGCATGCTCTAGATGGACCAGCTGTGCATCTGCTTCATGAAGGTACCTTTTCTTGGTGACATGGACCACATCCACCGAAGGTCCATTTATATCCTGGACAGACCATCTGGTCTTTTAGCCCCAGCCACATTGACAAACAATAAAAGAGGTCTCTGCCTTAAATACATACATACATACATACATACATACATACATACATACACACAATCTCAAATGTAAAAATGTGATAACTGAAAAGTTTTCAATCACAAAGAGTATTTCAAGCATCTACTGAAATAGTTTAATGTGACTTATTAATATATTTAGTTATTCATTTTATAGACTGATCTCTGCCCCCTCTCCTGGTTCCCCCTTATACAGTCCCTTATTGTATGCCTTCTCCTCTTCTCTGAGAGGGTAGGATCTCTCCCTACCCTAGTATCCTCCTATGGTGCACCAAATCTCTGAAGGGTTAGGCATATCCTCTCTCACTGGGGCCAGACAAGGCAGCACAGTTATGGGAACAGATTTTACAGACAATCAACAGCTTTAAAGTCATTCCCATTTCCAGTTGTTGGGGACCCACATGAAGACTGAACTTCACATATGCTACATTTGCGCTGGGGTGTCAGTCAAGTCTGTGTATACTCTTCGGTTGGTGGCTCAGTCTCTGAGAGCCCAGAAGGGTCTAGCTTAGTTGACTCTGTTGGTCTTCCTGTGGAGTTCTTATCTCATTTAGGGTCCTCAAACCTTTCTTCCCCAACTCTTCCATAAGAGTCCTTGAGTTCCACATGGGTGTCTTGCTGCATGTCTCTGCATCTGTTTTAGTCAGCTGCAAAGAGGAGCCTCTCAGCAGACAGTTATGCTAGGTTCCTGTCTACAAACATAACACAGTATCATTAATAGTGTCAGGGATTGGTGCTTACCTATGGGATGGGTCTCAGGTAGGGCTGGTTATTGGTTGGCCTTTCTCTCAGTTTCTCCTCCATTTTTGACCTTTCATTTCTTTAAGACAGGAAAACTTTGGGGTCAAAAGTTTTGTAGGTAGGTTTTGTAGGTTGATTTCCTTATCCCTTCACTGAGCATCCTGCCTGGCTAGAGAGGGTAGCCTCTTCAGATTCCATAGCAACTCAACTAAGGTCACCAGCATTGACTTCTGGAAGTCTCCCTGCTCCCAGGTCTCTAACACTTCCTAGAGATCACACCCCAACCATGTATTAGCCATACAGCTATCTCTGATGTTGGATGGCCTGGTAGTCACTGGAAGTAGCAGGCCTCTGGAACTGGTTGTCTTTGGTAGCATCAGGCCTCCCAGGAGTCAGGCAAAGCTGTGGTCTAGGGAGTGGAGTACATAAGAAGGATTACAGGTAGTGGTGTGGAGGGAAAGATGGAGCTCCGAAAGGACGGGGAAAACCTCATAGCTGCTGTGTTTGCTGGAGATCCAGTAGATGTTTGCCTGAGGCATGGGCTTCTCACTTGTTTGTCCTGAGTGGCATCAAGACTCCTGGAGAAAACCCAAGCTCTGAGTTGGGGAGTGGAGTACAGATTGTCTATTGCAGGTAGGATTGTACACTGGAAGAAGACAGAGCACAGAAAGGACCTTAATGTGAATTTTAAAATCTCATATTTACCCAAAAGCTAGATATCTCAGAGACCCACAAGTAGCAAAAAAAAATGTTAAAGTCAGCAAAATCATAATGATATTCTGCTGTATTTGTAGATTCGTGCTTTGTTTAGTTGTCATCAGAGAGGCTTCCTCCAGTAACTGATGGAAGGAGATGCAGAGACCATAGCCAAATGTTAAGTAAAGCTTAGGAAATCTTGAGAAAGAAGAGAAGGATTGTAGGAGCCAGCTGTGTCAAAATACCACAAGAAAACCCATAAAATAAACTAATATGGATTCATAGCAACTTACAGAGACTGGATAGAGAACCAGAGAGTCTGCATGTCTGACCTTGCTCAATCTGTGCGTGTGTTACAGTTGTGCATCTTGGTCTTATGAGACTCCCAACAACAAGAGAGGGCTGTCTCTGACTCATTTGCCTGCTTTTGGGGACCCATTTCTCCATACCTCATACCAGGTTGCCCCATCCAGTCTTAATACCAGGGGAAGTACCTAGCCTAAGGGAAAGTTGTTTGTTTAATATCCACGGGAAGCTTAGCTTTCTGAATAGAAATGGAGGAGAAATGGATGGGTGCAAAGAAGGGGTGGATGTGCTTCAGAGGGTAGGTTAAGGGAAGGCACTGATGGGAGAAAGGACCAGGAACTTCCATCTGTATGTAATAATAATAATAATAATAATAATAATAATAATAATAATAATAGCAATAATGATAATTAATAATAATTCTTATCAAAAAGAAAATGAAGAAAAAATAACTCATCTTAAAAATAAAAACTCCCTGCATTTGGGAGGTGGAGGCAGTGTGACCGAAGTTCAAGATCAACCTTGGTTATGTAAGAATACCAGATCAGCATAACCTACATGAGACCCTGCTTCAAAATAAATAAATAAATAAATAGTAAAGGATTGATAAAGTAGAAATGTTAAAGATAAAATCTCAATGACTTCATGAGGATATGTTTAAAATCATTTATTTTTCCAAAGTAATAACTGTAGTTTTTAAAATAGTCTAACTTTCATAACTTAATAAATTGAAAAAAACACAAATAATTACAAATTAATGAAAAAATTGCCCAATACATTAATCCACAGAAATAAGCATCTTTTATATCTCCATATATGAAAAAATAAATAGAAATATTACAAAAGTAGGTAACGTCTCGTAAAACAGATTGATGGGCATCTGTCAGAGGGCTCCATAGAAAGGTATGTGCTACCAAACCAGATGACCCATACTCCATCCTGTAACACCCATGCTGGAAGGAAAGAGAAGACTCTTACGAGTGGTTCTTCCACACACATATGATATGGCACACATGCTCAGTCCTGACAACGCACATGCAAAGTTAGCAGATAGAAATTAAAAATTTAAATGTTACATTTACCTTGACTTAACAGAAAAAGATTAAATAAAACAGTTTTTGAAGTAGTTTTTTTTTTTTATCTTATGTTCTAGTACTTCAAAAAAAAAAAAAAAACCCTTTCATTTAAATAAATTGAGTCAGTATAATCCCGCTACATATGTAGCAGAGGACTTCCACATTTGACATCAGTGGGAGGGGAAGCACTTGGTCCTGTGGAGGCTTGCTTCCTCCCTAGAAGGGGGATGCTGGAGGGGTGATCAAGGAGTGGGAGGGGGGGGGAGTGCCTTCTTAGAGGCAAAGCAGAGGAGCAATGTTGCAGAAGGGAAACAGGGAAGGGGGCTAACATTCAAAATGTAAATAAATAAAATAATTTTTAAAAGGAAATTACACAATATAAAACAATAAAAAAAGTACTTTTCACATTTGGTTTGTTCATTACAGAAATATATTTCCTGAAAAATGAAAGTGAATGATCTTTCTGATAGTTTTCTCTTTTTTTAACCTCTCAATTGTTTTTATTATAATAATTTTACTTTCCTTAAGTACATAGATTTACATTTTCTGTTTATAGTTTACCTTTTCACTTGAATTTTACCATTGATTTTATATATGACAAAATATTTATCATTCCCATTAATATATTTTGATTAGTCATTTAAGCATTTTACAGAAGAGTTTAAGAATATTATATTTTTCCAGATGATAATATTTTTCTAAAACATAAAATAATGATAAATCTCTCCAGTTTCTTTATAATGGGGACGTATTTGATGACAGAAGAATTCCGTGATTACATTTTCTATTTTACAAAATCTAATTGCTGACGACAAACCCTCTCTTGACATGGCCAGCTGCTTTGATGAAATCTCATACCTGCCTAGACCAACTTTCTTCTTTTTGAATGAGAATAAATCTTTCCCTCATTCTTGTGTCATTAACAATGCTTATCATTTTTATTTTTAAGTGGAGTAGATCATTAGTATTTATAAGATATCATGTGAAAGTATCACACATATAGGATATATAGTATTCAAATCAGGGTAAGCATATTTATTTCCTGATAGAATTGCCATTCAAGTAGATTAAAACACAACAAGTGATTTCTTATGTTTTAAGATATGGAACACACTATCATCTGTAGTCCCCTTCCAATGCGACTATATGCAGGATTCATCGCTCCCATGTGTAAAACAGTGTCTATTTAGCAACCTCTTCCATCTACTCACTCCAGAATCTGCTAACTACAGTCACACTATCAACTTTTTTTCAGTATTGACGTCTATGTTCCACATAGACATCTATGTCCCATGTGTTCTGTAATCTGCATATACGTTCCCTTATGCTCCAGGCAGTCTAGCTCACTTGGGTGTTTATTTTGCCATTCATTGACAAATAGATTAAGAGATTAAGTCAGCCCATTCTTTTAAGCATTTTGCCCTACACTGCATTTACAACTATAGATTTTTAAAAAATCTTCTAAGTTTGTCATTTGGGGATGCCAATGGTCCTTTGGGTAAATATATACTTTCTTGCCTACATTCTTACTAGATCCTTTTAGTCTTATTTGACTACCTGTTATTGAGCATCTTTAATTTATTCTATTAGCTTAGTGCCTAATTTTGGTTATTTTTTAACAGTACTGTGTTTTGTTTTAGGTTGCTATTTTAATATTGTTGTTTCCATGGTGCTCCTAGTGTGATTTGTATTAATTACTGCTTAAAGTGAAGTTTACTTTTTCAGGTATTTTGTTACCATATTTGTATAAAATAGATTTCATCTAGAAATTTTCAGTGACCTAAAGATGATATTACTGAATCATAAGTCATATTTTACCCCTCGTGATTGTCTTGTGTGTTGACTTTTTCATTTCTTTGGTGTTTGTTGAGTTTGTGAGCACTTTATAGCTCACCCTTTGCTTATAATATGTCTTCTGTCTGAAACTTGGAATGCATTCTTATTCTTTTTAAACATTTCATTATCAATGAAACATATTACCTCATGCCTGAAATCCCTCCAGATGGGAGCCAGAGGCAGTAGTGTTTCTGTGAGTCAGAATCAACCGTGCTAGAGTCAGAAACTGTCTCAAAAGAAAAAAAAATAAAGCAACAAAACATGCAACATATTCTTATTAGACTGCACATTGACTTTTGTGCAGTAAAACTGATTTCTTCATTTTTAATTTCCCTAATGTTGGTGACTTTTAGACTTTGTTTAATAATTAATTTTAATTTTCATCCTGAAAGTGAACATTTTTTTAATTCTAGTCTTTTATCTTATCTCTTCCTCTTGGATGTCTGTGTGTTCTAATATTGCTCAAACTCTTTGCTTTTGCATTCTGACCATCAGTAATTTTTTATACTTTTATAATAGTCTTCAGTGTGATAGATCATTGAATGAATGGGTATATCATTAAAAATATTTTGCTGTTTCTCATGAAGTCTTTTCAAGTTTGCCTGTGTAATGTAATTGCATCCATTTTAGTAGCTTTTTTTCCCCAAGAACATTTTTCACTGAAACTCTGGTTCTGATTAATAACACAGCTCATTTCTACAAAAACTTTAAAAATACTTAAGAATTCTCTGTCATTTTGATGCTAATGCTAATGAAAGCCATTGCTGTGTTTGCCTTACTGTTTCTGTCTTCTTTTGAAGACTAACTTCAGTCAAGCATGGAAATGCATCCCTGCTAGTAGTTTATTTGGAAGGAACAAATTTCATGTCCAGCTTGTTAGGAAGTTTCCATAGTATTGCTGTGAATATGAGAAATGAATTGAATACGGCAAAATGTAAAAACATGAACATTATAATACATGTTTTTGTTCTCTTGGGATAGTCACTGCTGTTAAAATGAACATAACAATAAAGACACAAAAATAGCATATGTAGAGAATATAACTATAAAGGTGACGATAACAGTTAAGTATAGAAAGTAGCTAGGAGTACAGAAGTGTGTTTATTTTTAAATTGTTGAGCAATTTTTAAAATTTTGGCTAAAATGAATGTTCATTTAGGGTTTTAATATTTCTTCATAAATAATAATTTCAATAGTGCTATGGGATGATAGATATGTATCTTGAACTGATAAGAAATACTCCCTCCCTCAAAATAGGATAGACAATAAATAATTTCATCTAAATTTGTTATTTAAACAGTTTTTGATAGTGTACATTTAAACAAGTTGTTTAGTGATATAATTCTGTTTATAGAAGCATTTTTTTGTCACCTACATGGAAAATATAAATATGTAAATATGGAAAGAAAGAAAGAAAGAAAGAAAGAAAGAAAGAAAGAAAGAAAGAAAGAAAGAAAGAAAGAAAG
>JADRCC010573314.1:0-19828 GCA_019843855.1 Hylomyscus alleni | reverse complement strand
TTTTTTTTTTTTTTGAGACAGGGTTTCTCTGTAGACCCGCTGGCCTCGAACTCAGAAATCCGCCTGCCTCTGCCTCCAAGTGCTGGGATTAAAGGTGTGCTTCACCACTGCCCGGCAAAATATGGAAATTCTATTGGCTATTTCTCCAAAGATACAAAGTGACCAGTAAGCACTTGACAATGTAGCTAGTCACCAAAGTGAACTAAAACTATTGTGATACCACATAATATTTTAAAATAAATATAGTAACTGTTATAACATATTTATAAAAATTCCAGTCCTTGATCTTTGCTGTTGAAAGTATAAAATGACAGTACAACCAGTTTAGATCATTTTTTTTTATTCACTCATTTTTCCATTCTGGGAATTAACCTCAGGCCTGTCTGGATGGATAAATGTCAGTTTTTGCACAATAAAATCTTACTGTACAAGGAAAGGAAGTAAAATACTGATCCATGTTTAAACATCAATAAGCTTAAAAATACTTTACTTGAGGGGCTGGACAGTTGGTCAGCAGTTAAAAGCATGTATAGCTAGCTAGCTCTTCCAGAGGACCTGAGTTTAATTTCCAGCTCCCGTGTCATGAGGCCTATCTATAGCTCTAGGGGATCTAACATCCTCTTCTGGCCTCTGTGGGTACCTGCCTTCCCATATGCACATATACACATAAATAAAAACAAATATTTTTTAAAACTTGTGTATATATTACTGAATAATGGGTGCTATTTAGAGTACACCACATGATTATGGTATGTGATGTTTCTAGAATAAGCAAATCAATAGAGGCAGAATATAGTAGATGAGACTGTCAAGGTACTTGGTGGACAGGGAAATAGAGAATGCATAGCTCCTGGTGGGTATGGGAGTTTTGGTTTATGTTTTTGCTTTCCCTTTTCTGTGGTATTGGAGATTGACATACTATGAAAGTGCTCTGCCATTCAGCTGCATTGTTAGTAAGTTTGAAATTTCTTTTTAGGTTGATGAAAATGGTCTGAAATTAGTGGTAGTTGTTGTACAACCATGTACATATACTAAAAATTACTAAAGTATATTAAGGTATGTGTTTATAAAAGATTAATTTTTCAGAATGTGATCTATATCACTAAGGCTGTTAACTTATGTTTCAAAAAGGAAACAGTTTGCTGTTTGGTAGCACAACTCTTGGGAGATAGTGACAAGAGGAATAGTAGTACTTAAGGGTTATCCTCAGCTACATATCAAGTTGGAGGCTGTATGACACACTATCTTTAAATAGAAAACAAAAGGGAAAATGTGAATTATCCTTGATTCTTTAAAATCCCTGAATTTCTGCCCTTCTCAAGAGATTAGTACTCTCAGAAATTTAATGACCTCTTCTATCTTTTACACATTTTTATATATTCATATTTTTATTTCTGTAAGTGTATCTTCAATAGTTCGACAGGTTTTCAACTTTTAAAATAGCTTATAGTTTTTTTGAAATTTGCTTTTTTTCTTCCCTGAATATCACATTTCTTTATACTTACTCATCTTTAAGAACATGCTTTGTTTAACTGTTGTACTAATACATCTCTGTTTGTTTGTTTGTATTGTTTTGGTTTTTTTTCGAGATAGGGTTTCTCTGTATAGCCCTGACTGTCCTTGACTTACTCTGTAGACCAGGCTGGATTTGAACTCCCAGAAATCTCTGTTTTTTTATCTTAATAAATACTTATCTTCTTTCTAATTTTTGTTCTTACAAATAGTAGTTAAGTAAACATCTTGCATTTTGTGCACAAGTATTAACATCTCTCAATTTTAAAATGGGATTGTTTAGAAGTAGAGTTTCTAACACACATCTTTTTCTAGATTTTGACAAATCTAGACTGGTTACACTTATTTATATACTCATCACATTTTATAAGTGATCCTGGCCAGGGGCTGGTGGTGCACACCTTTTATCCCAGCACTCTGGAGGCAAGGTGTGGGGATCTCTTGAAATGCAGCCCAGAAGCTGGCCTGGTCTATAGAGTCAAGTTCCAGGACAGTCAGGGCTACTTGGAGAAATCTTGTCTTGAAAAAACTAAAAAGGGGAGAGGAGGGAAGGGGGAGAAGGGAGAGAGATATCCAGATCCCATTTCTCCTGTTCTTTGTTTATACTTGGTATTAACCTCATGTATGAAAAATATCACACAGTTATTTTGAAGATAAACTAAACAGATAGGCATGATGCATATACTTGTAATTACAGCTCTCAGTAGACTGAGGCACGAGTATTTAAGACCGTCTCAGGAAGAGGAAGAAGAGGCCAGTGAAGACGATAGCAATAACAAAGTGTGCTGAGGAAGTGTCATGAACTGTGCCTTTCTCTTCTCTCTGACTGTACTGTACTTGATGTGAAGATTAATTTGCTTTTCTCTTTCTCAGATATTTTTAGTCTTTTTTCAAGTGAATCCGGGAGCTATGTTGTACGGGAAGAAATGGAAAGAATGCTCCATGTGGTGGATGGTAAAGTCCCAGATACACTCAGAAAGTGTTTCTCAGAGGTACATTTAAAGATTTATATTTTGTTTCTTTGTGTTGATGAAGTATGAACACTTTGTGATAAATGTGGCTATATGGATGCTTATATACAATGTTATTGGTATTTTTTATTTAATGTCTAACGTTTCAAGTCTTTAATTTTTTTTTTAAAGATTTATTATTTATGTAAGTACACTGTAGCTGTCTTCAGATGCACCAGAAGGAGGCGTCAGATCTCATTACAGATGGTTGTGAGCCACCATGTGGTTGCTGGGATTTGAACTCAGGACCTTTGGAAGAGCAGTCAGTGCTCTTAACAGCTGAGCCATCTCTCTAAACCTCAAGTCTTTATATGATATATTCAATAAAGAATACTTGTATTATCTAATAGCCCTATAGGACAATAAACTAGAATAAGGGAACTGGGTATTGATGGGGAGGAGTCAGTTGAGTATTGCTTTTTAAGATAATTAGGAAAATCTGTCAGATAAAGTAAAATTCAAGAGTTCATGTTTCCTATTACGCCTATGTTTATGAATTAGAAAGTTCTTGATCCTGCGACCAAAGAGATGCCTCAGTGGCTAAGAGTTCAAGTTCATGTTACTCTTCAGAGGACACTAATTTGATTCCCAGCACCCAATTGAAGTGGTTCACAACTTCATAGCTGCAGTCATCTGGCAACTGCACTCTCTGGGGCATCTGCCCTCATATACACATACTCATACATGTGCATAATTTAATAATAATAAAATAATAAGTGCATTAATATTCTGTTCTTTTTTTCAGACAAAAATAATGTTTCATATTTAAATAAGGCTTGTTTAGACATTCCTGATTTACTGATGGGAACTAGAAGTGTTTGGCTACCTGTTCCTTAAAATTATTGGTAATAGCATTTGTATTAGGTAGTGATTAGTGCTAAAAGGATATTAAATTGAATGAGAGGTAGGTGCTGAGTCATCTCTCAAATATCCCTATAGTGACAATATTGGAGTTTTGATTTCTTTGAAAAATACAAAAATGTTATGAGAATGTACTTTCATTTTGTCTCAAGTGTGGTGATGTGGGGCTCCTTTAAGCTGTCCACAGCAGCTGACTATGGTTTGTTTCATGCTCTAGTAGAGGTGTGGTTTGCCCCCTGCAGATAGTTTCTGTGATTGTCTGGGGACTTGTCAGAGGCATGGTGGGTTGTTGGTTATTGTTAGCTGCTGTTTGTTATTAGTCATCATAAAAAAGAAACAAGAAAAAGAAATCAGATATCCTGACCAAAAAGGTCAGACTTGTCCCGAGGAACTTAACACCCCAATCATGAGAAAGTAGTCTAACGATAGCGCTGCCCCCTTTCCGATCCCTGACTTTATTCAGGGATCTCTTTCCTTTCCTCTCTATCCTTCTCTCTCTCCTATCTAGTGATTGGGGGGGGTATAAAACAGGAGAAGGGAGAGGGGGATAAAATAAAGGGTGGGCAAAAGAACCCACAAGGTAGCCAAAGGCCAGCTACACACTCCCTTTTGAGTGTTTACAAATGTTTCATTATATAGCCATGATTGATTACATGACCATTGGTGATGAATGTGGCCTTCGGCCTCCTTTCTTCTCCAGTGGTTGGCAGAGGGGTTTAAAATTAATTGTTACTATCATTTACTAATACTATAATCAATATTAGTGAAGCTACCCAGTGGCTGTGAGCTGTCAGCCTAGTAACACACAGACATTTTATAGAGGTCAAGAATTTTAAGGTGTATGTCAGGGAAAAAGGAGAAAAACCAAATATTGAATTAATAAAACCATAACTATCTTTTTGTAATAAATTATGTCAGTACTATTTAGATTTAGTCCTGTATCTTTTTTGTTTTAAAGATCGATTTATTTATTTTATGTATATGAGTACACACTGTAGCTGTACAGATAGTTGTGAGCCTTCATCTGGTTGTTGGGAATTGACTTTAGGACCTCTGCTCACTCTGGTCAACCCCGCTGACTCAGTCCCTGCTTGTTCCGGTCCAAAGATTTATTTATTATTATAAATGAGTACACTGTAGCCGCCTTCAGACGCATCAGAAGAGGGTGTCGTATTTCATTATGGGTTGTTGTGAGCCACCATGTGGTTGGTGGGATTTGAACTCTGGACCTTCAGAAGAGCAGTTGGTGCTCTTACCCGCTGAACCATCTCACCAGCCCTAGTCCAGTATCTTAAGAGTTAATTGTGTAAATGTGTACAACCCTGTTGATCCTTCTTTACTTCTACACAAATGTGGATAGAATAAGAATATGAAAGAATCCTTAATCTACAACTTGCTTGCAGTGTCCTCTTGTATTCCTGTCTCAAATATGAGACAAGGCTGTCAATATTGTCTCCATAGTTTGTATTGCATTGATGCTAAGTGTTCTCAAACTAGTAGGCTAAGCATATGATTGTACTTAGTAGGATCCTACTGAACAATGTAGACATTGTTTTATGTCTTTTAACATTTCTGTTAGGGTTGAACTTGTTAGGCCCTTGAAAGTCAGTCTTTGTTACATTTCCAATGAGTTTTTTTTTTCTTTTTCTCAGAGAAATACCCAGTCTTTATTGAACTTAGGAGCTATTGTCCAAGCAGAAGGCTTGATTAGAGAGCAATGTCAGCACATTTTTTTTCAGCCTAGATAGTTTTCTTCTCTAAAGATTTAGTAAAACAAATATTGTAAGAGATAGGAAGTTGAGAAGAGTATGTGTGGAGGGGATTTAGAGGGAGGATGAGATAGGGAGGTAAAAATGATCATATTTCATTTCTTAAAAGGAAAGCAAAAAGTGGAAATGAATTTGTTTCTTTAGTGGGGGTTGTTGAGCCTGAGTCTTGTGTACCTCTGGCTGTTCAAGGACCTGTCCTTGCTGTGTAGACCAGGTGGCATAGAACTCACAGAGATCTGCCTGCCTCTGTACTGGGATTAAAGGCCTATGCCACTAAGCCTGTCTAACTTGTTTGTTTTTGAACTCTAATTGATATATGGAATCTTTATTATCTATTCTAGGCAAGACTTCTGGATAACTTTTTAATTTGCAAATGAAATTTAAGTGTTTTAATTTAGGCAACATTATTAAAATATACTAATTTAGATTACAGAGTACTGAAGATAAGGGATAAGTAAAAATTTGAACTAATTAAATTTTCTTCAAGAATAAGAGAAACAAATTTTTTTTAAAGATTTATTTATTATTATACACAATACACTGTAGCTGTTTTCAGACTCGCCAGGAGAGGGCGTCAAATCTCATTATGGGTGGTTGTGAGCCACCATGTGGTTGCTGGGATTTGAACTCAGGACCATCGGAAGAGCAGTCAGTGCTCTTATCCGCTGAGCTATCTCGCCAGCCCCGAGAAACAAATTTTTTTATTATTTTTGTTTTGTGTGTATGCCTCTTTGCCTATGTGCATGTATATTCTCCACATGTGTGCCTGGTTTCTGAAATGCTAAAAGAAGGTTTTGGATCCTCAGAAATTGGAATTAAGAATATTGTAAGCCACTCTGTAGGTGCTTAGAACTCTCCCCAGGTCCTCTGCAAGAGCAGCCTGTGTTCATAATTATTGAATCATTCCTCAAGCACTAGGTTTACTAAAAATTGAAACATATAAATGCAGCCTTCAGATTTCAGATATATTGTAACAAATAAAATGTAATTTGTAATTGGCAATTGACTGCTTTAACAAATTGATAATAATTTACAGTTAGCACATAGATTTTATTCATAGATTTTAACTGAAGTGCAGCTGTTTTGTTTTTCCAAATAACAGCTTGTGTTCCAAGCATGTGTGTTTTGTGGTGTCATTTTAGTAGCCCTTAGTTTTAGGTAGTAGATGGGAAAATGTCAACCACTAATATTTAAAGTTGTTCAGGCTCTAAGTACTTTACCCTAAAATTGTACTAAAAATGTTTTCTTGTTTCAATTTTAGGGTGAAAAGGTAAACTATGAAAAATTCAGAAATTGGCTTCTTCTAAACAAAGATGCTTTTACCTTCTCTCGCTGGCTGTTGTCTGGGGGTGTATATGTGACCCTCACTGATGACAGTGACACTCCTACTTTCTACCAGACTCTGGCTGGAGTTACACATTGTAAGTAATGACATTATATTGTTTCCATTCACCTTTAATAATTTGCCTGATAATAACAGGATATGTTTATAAAGATGAAAGGGTTTTTGTCACTGCTTTTTTCTTTCCATAAATAATCAATGAGATGCTGGAGCATGAAAAGTATAGTCCTTACTAATTGCCTTACTAAAGCTGTATTAGTTTCCTGAGCTGTTTGCTGCAGATTACCACAATTTACAAAATGAAACGAGAGAAATACAGTATCTCTGAGTTCCACTGGTTGAAAGGACTCCGGGCAGAGGAAGAACTTATCCTTCTTCCTGCCGTCAGTGATCCTAAGCATTCCTTGTCTGCTTCTGGTTTTTTGTTGTTGTTTTGTTTTGTGTTTTTGGTTTTCTAAGACAGGGTTTCTCTGTGCATCCCTGGTTGTCCTGGAACTTGCTCTGTAAAACCAGCTTGGCCTGCCTCTCAGATTAAAAGTGTGCACCGCTGTAGCCCTGCTCCTGGCTTTTTTAAAAATATAGTTTCAGGATTTTGAACTCTGGTCCTCATGACTGCACAGCAAGCATTTCATCAACTTAGATGTTTGTCCTCTCAGAAGGTTATTTCTTCTTTGAGTTTTTTAATTTTTAATTTTATTTTGTGTGTATGGATGAGTGTATATATGTGCACCATATATGTACAGAAGTCTGCAAAGGTCAGAAGAGGCATAGATTCCCTGGAACTAGAGTTAGAGATGTTTACAAGGCAGCGTGTGGGTGCTTGGCACTAACCCTGGGGTCCCCTGTGAGAATGGAAGCACTGAGGTACCTTTCTCTTTCCCCTTTCCGAGGTTGATTGTTACTGTTTGTATTATTACTTTTATTTTTTTTTATAGTCTAGTTGTTACCCAGGTCTGCCCTCCCACAGTTCCTCATCCTATTCCTCCTCTCCTTGTCTCCAGGAGGATACTCCCCCGCCCCCCTAGCCAGGTCTCCCCACGCCCTGGGGCCTCAAGTCTCTCGAGGGTTAGGCGCATCTTCTCCCACTGGGGCCAGACCAGGCAATCCTCTGCTGTATATATGTCAGGGGCCATGGACCAACCCATTTATACTGCCTGGTTGAGAGATCGCAGGGTTAGTTGCGACTGCTGGTCTTCCTGTGGGGTTGCCTTCCTCCTCCGCTTCTTCCAGCCTTTCCCTAATTCAGCCACAGGGGTCCCCAACTTCAGTTCAATGGTTTTGTATAAGTATCTGTGTCTGTCTCAGTCAGCTGCATGTTGGGCCTCTCGGAGGGCAACCATGCTAGACTCCTGTCTGTAAGCACACATAGCATCAGTAACAGTGCCAGGCCTTGGAGCCTCCCCTCGAGATGGATCCTAAGTTGGACCGGTCACTGGACCACCTTTCCCTCAATCTCTTCTCCATTTTTGTCCCTGCAGTTCTTTTTAGACAGGAACAATTCTGAATCAGAGTTTTTGACTGTAGGATGGCAACCCCATCCCTCCACTTGATGCCCTGTCTTGCCACTGGAGGTAGCCTCTACCAAGTTCCCTCTTTCCACTGTTGGGCATTTTATCTAAGGCCCTTCCCTTTGAGGCCTGAGAGTCTCTCACCTCCCAGGTCTCTGGTACTTTCTATAGGGTTCCCCCCCCCCAACCTCCCAAAGTTGCATATTTCCATTCTTTCTGCTGGCCCTCAGGGCTTCTCTAATATCCACTTATTAGTGAGTACATACCATGCATGTCTTTTTGAGTCTGAGTTACCTCACTCAGGATGATATTTTCTAGTTCATCCATCTGCTTGCAAAACTTTTTTTTTATTTTAATTTTTTATTAGATGTTTTCTTTATTTATAATATCTCCTTTCCCAGGTTCCCCTCCAAAAGAAAAAAGAAAAAGAAAATAAAATAAGAAAAAAAAACCCCAAAAAACAAAAATTAAAACAATCCCCTGTTACCTCCTCCCTCCCCCTGCTCACCACCCCACCCTCTCCCACTTCCTGGCCCTGGCATTCCCCTACAATGGGGCATAGAACCTTCACAGGGCCAAGGTCCTCTCCTCCCATTGATGACTGACTAGGCCATCCTCTGCTATACACATGTTGCTGGAGCCATGAGTCTCCCCATGTGTACTCTTTGGTTGGAGTTTTAGTCCTTGGGAGCTCTGAGGGTACTAGTTAGTTCATATTGTTGTTCATCCTAAGGGGCTGCAAACCCTTCAGCTCCTTTAGGTCCTTTCTCTAGCTCCTTCATTGGGGACCCTGTACTTAGTCCAATGGATAGTTGTGAGCCTCTACTTCTGTATTAGTTGGGTACTGTCAGAACCTCTCTGGAGACAGCTATATCAGACTCCTGTCAGCCAGCACTTGCTGGCATCCACAATAGTGTGTGGATTTGATGATTGAATATGGGAAGGATTCCCTGGTGGAGAAGTCTCTGGATTGTCCTTCCTTCAGTCTCTGCTCCATAGTTTGTCTCTGAAAATCCTTCCATGGGTATTTTGTTCCCCCTTTTAAGAAGGAACGAAGTATCCACACTTTGGTCTTCCTTATTGAGTTTCTTGTGGTTTGAGGATTGTACTTTGTGTATTCTGATCTTCTAGGCTAATATCCACTTATCAGAGAATGCATACCATGTGTGTTCTTTTGTGATTGGGTTACCTCACTCAGGATGATATTCTCCCGGTCCATCCTTTTCTCCAAGAATTTCATAAATTCATTGTTTACTGAGTAGTACTCTATTGTGTAGATGTACCACATTTTCTGTATCCATTCCTCTGTTGAGGGACATCTGGGTTGTGCTTGCAAAACTCTTTTTGTTTTTTGTTTTTTGTTTTTTTTTGTTTGTTTGTTTGTTTTTTGAGACAGGGTTTCTCTGTTTAGCCCTGGCTGTCCTGGAACTCACTCTGTAGACCAGGCTGGCCTCGAACTCAGAAATCCACCTGCCTCTGCCTCCCAAGTGCTGGGATTAAAGGCGTGTGCCACCACCTCCCGGCTCATAGGACAATTTTTGTTTTGCTTTTTTGAGACAGAGTTTCTCTGTGCAGCATTGGCTGTCCTGGAACTTGATTTGTAGACATGGCTGACCTCAATCTCAGATGTTCCGTTGTGGGACATGTGGGTTGTTTCCAGCTTCCAGCTATCACAGATAAGGCCACTATGAACATAGTGGAGCACGTGCCCCTGTGGTATGGTGGGGCATCTTTTGGGTATATGCCCAAGAGTGGTATAATGGGTCTTCAGGTAGATCTATTTCCAATTTTCTGAGGGACTTCCAGATTGATTTCCAGAATAGTTGTACCAGTTTGCAATCCCACCAGCAAAGGAGTAAGTAGTATTTCTCTTTTTCTACATCCTTGCCAATGTGTGCTGTCACCTGAGTTTTTGATATTAGCCATTATGATTAGTGTGAGGTGGAATCTCAGGGTCATTTTGATTTGCATTTCCCTGATCACTAAGGACTTTGAACATTTCTTTAAGTGCTTCTCAGCCATTCGAGATTCCTCTGTTACGAATTCTCTGTTTAGCTCTATACCCCATTTTTTGATTGGGCTATTTGGTTTTTTTGGAGGTTAGCTTCTTGATTTCTTTATATTTTGGATATTACTTCTCTATCAGATGTGGGGTTAGTGAAGATTTTTCCCCCAATTTGTAGGTTGCTGATTTGTTCTATTGACTACGTCCTTTGCCTTACAGAAGCTTTTCAGTTTCATGAGGTCCCACTTATCAATTGATCTTAGAGCCTGAGCCATTGGAGTTCTGTTTAGGAAAACTGCAGCCCCATCACCACTCCCCCCCTTCCCCCATACCAGTGAATTCAAAGCTCTTTCCCTCTTTCTTTTCTATTAAAAATACTATAAATTGGGGAGGGGGAGGCAACAGGGGTTTGTTCTTATTGTTTTTGTTTGTTCATTTGTTTGTTTTTTGGAGGTGAAACTGGGAAAGGAGAAATCATATGACATGTAAATAAAGAAAATATCTAAAAAATTAAAAAAATACTATAAAGTATTGTTTTTCCTACTATTTCCCATGTTTTTATAAGGGAATTTTGGAAAAAAATATGTGCCTGCACATCTTTTTTGAAATACATTTTCAAATAAATTAATAAGAGATTTTCAGGTTTCCATACAATATGAATAAGCCTATTTAGTCATTGATTTCTTTTGAGTTGTGGATTCTAAAATAATTGCCATAGTTTGAGTGAATTTTTGGTCAGTATTACTTATTTTGAATATTTTTATATCAAAAAATATATTGTTCTTTTTTGCATTTGTCTCACTATAAAATCTATGTGTTCTATTCCCTTGCCACATCTCACATTTGAGCCTTCTTTTAATGGAGAAGGGTGTTCCAGTGACAGTAAGAACATAGACTGCCTACTAACCCTGAATCTCATTCACTATCTCTTACTTGTCTGTAATGATGTGAGGCTTATAGCTAGCCTAAGTAAATCTCAGAAGGCCATTGCTCCTGAGAGCAAATTGTCTCCTCAGAAATGTTAAAGGACTGTGTTATTATATGAAAATATTTGAATAGTGAGCCCAGCCTTTTCCATAAGTATCCATTCTGGCATTAAAGAGCTCTTGTAGCCGGGCGTGGTGGCGTACACCTTTAATCCCAGCACTTGGGAGGCAGAGGCAGGCGAATTTCTGAGTTCGAGGCCAGGCTGGTCTACAGAGTGAGCTCCAGGGCTCCAGGACAGCCAGGGCTATACAGAGAAACCTTGTCTCAAAAAAACAAAACAAAACAAAACAAAACAAAAAGAGCTCTTGTAGAGTTGGAGCCTTCTGTGAGGTGAGATTTGATTAGAATGGCCCAAATTTAGGCCAAACATTTTAGAATGTTGGGAATATGGCTTGCTGTAGTATTCCCAGAAAGAGTTGTATTTACATTACAGGCAGATACATTCATATTGAGCCAGTAGACTGAATTTTGTTAAACATTTATTTACCACCTACAAATAAAAGAAGTATTGAGTTTGTTGCCTCTTTCTTTTTTAAAGAAATGATTTTTTTTTATTTTTATGTGCATTGGTGTTTTCCTGCATGAATGTCTATGTGAAGGTGTTGGATTCTCTGGAAGTGGAGTTACAGAAAGAGCCTTGAACTCATTGGCATGGGGGAAGGGGGTGGTTTCTCTGTGTAGCCCTGGCTGTTGTGGAATTCACTCTCTAGACCATGCTAGCCTCAAACTAAGAGATCCACATACCTTTGCTGGGATTAATGGTATATGCCACTATGCCTAGTTAGGAAGCAATATTCTTAAGTGGAAGTTTTGTGTTTTAAAAACTAGTTTCCTTTCCAATGACTTTTACAGTGTTGTCTCCCCCAAGAGGTTATAATGTGGAGTGTATTTGCTCTTTCCTTAAACTGCCTCCTCTCAAGTTAGATGACCCCGCTTGATTCCTGAAATTCTCATAAAAATGGAAGGAGAGAACTTGCTTCATAAAGTTGTCCTGTGGCTTCAACACACACACCTTCTACTCCCATGTATACCTACCAATAATAACAATAATAAAATTAAAGATAAAAACATAGGGGCTCAGTTGGTAAAGTTCTTGCTGCATAAACATGAATTTAGATACCTACCACACAAGATAGTGCATGTCTGTAATCCCAGTACTGGGGAGGCAGAGACAGGAAGATGCCTAGAGCTCACTGTCCAGTTAATCTTGCTAAATTAATAAGTTCCATGTTCATTGAGAGGCCATATCATAAGATATAAGATAAGGAGGCTAATGAGATAAGATAGAGGAGGCTAACGAGATTACTCATTTGGTAAAGTACTTTGTGTACACATGTGGAGATCTGAGTTTGGATCCCTGGTGCCCACTGAACTCACAGCTGCTGTGATACAGGTCTTTAACTGTGGTGTTAGTAGGAGAAGGTAGAGAGAGATAAGTGAATTCCCAGGGACTCACTCACTACCCAGGCTAGCCAGAAGGCTTGGCTCCAGGTTCAGTGAGAGGGCTTGTCTCACAAAATAAATGGAGAGCAATAGAGGAAGACTCTTGACCTCAACCTCTGGCCTCCACACAGTCATACGTAGACATAGGCACGCACATGCATAGGTACACACACGCATATGTCACATACCTAAACACACAAACATTTTTTAAAAATGACCTGATAGTTTCATATATTTAAATAATTTTAATCATTTTGCCACTCCTTTCCAAGTCCTGTGACTGACACCCTCCTTCTCCCATTTGAACCCTTCTTAACAGTTCTCCCGCCTACTTTTTAAAAAGATTTATTTATTATTTATTATGTATACAATATTCTGCCTACATGTATGTGTATCTGTGGGCCAGAAGAGGGCATCAGATCCCATTATAGTTGGTTATGAGCCACTCTGTGGTTGCTGGGAATTGAACTCTGGATCTCTGGAAGAACAGCCAGCACTCTTATCCTCTGAGTCATCTCTCTAGCCCCTCTCCTGCCTACTTTTATGTCTTTTTGCCAAACCATTGAGAATAAGTGGAAGATGAAGCAAGGGTAACTTATCTATGGCTGCACCACTGAAGAAATGACCATTGCACTCAAGAATGTGTAGCTGCTAATACACTTTCTAGAGTTTCATGGGACCCTTCCCCATCTGAATGCAGTGTTAAAAGGCTCAGTCTTGTGCAGGTCTAATGCAGAGAACCACAGCTGCGGTGAGCTCGTGAGAGCTATAGCTATGTTATATCCAGAGTCATCTTTTGGATACATTTCTCATTAGTCTTGGCTTTTATAGCCTTTCCATTCTCTCCTCCATGGTATTCACTGATAGCTGTCCCAGTCAGAGCCAAACAGTCCACCATCCCCCTTTTCACAGCATGTTGGCCAGTTACGGGTTTCTGAATTAACAGTGAGAGGTTCCTCTGATGAAGGCTGGGCACAGCACTAGTCTGTCAGTATAATAGAATAATATTGAGTGTCCTTGACCGTAAGTACCTATTGTCAACTTTGTTTCTTACTGTATATGTGAAATAAAAGGTCAACAAATGGTTATTATTGCTTAAATTTATTTATTGAATGTTCAAGTGAGTTTAAATTCAGAAAATTACTTTGAACAAAACAAAGTTAAAACCTTATCCTTAAGCATATTTTTAATTGGAAGAAGAAAAATAAGCAAAGGTAGGTAAGCAGATTATATCAGATATTGATAAGATTTGGAGTGGAGGAGAATCTTTGGGTGTGGCAGTTTAGATGGTTTGAGGATGTGACATTTGAATAAAGTCTGAAGGCTTCTGAGATTAAGCCATTTAGGTATTCTTCAAAATGTTGTGAAGCCTTGAAACAGTAGTGGACGAACCCTGTTAATATTTTTCTTTTCCCATGTTTTGTGTTCTGTCCGACTTGTGCTTGTCAATCTGCTGTAGTTTAATGTTTTCTTACTGCATGTATTCATTATTTTCACTCTTTAGTGGAAAAGAGAATTTTCTTTTTTGTGTTGTACAGCCTCTCAGGTTTTCTCAATTCAGTAAAGAGTGAATATGTAAGCTTGATCCTGTTTTGCTCCTTTTTTTACTGGAACTTACCTTTCACTTTGAACGAAAGTTCTTAAAGTAGTCTAAGTAATATAATTCGTGAAAATCTCTGCCTTTCCCTCTGCTGTCTCTCCCCTTCCTTAACTACATTTGGGTGACTCTGCCTTCATCTTCTGCCTTAAATTTGCCAGGCATACCTTTTTGAGGCCTTTATACTGACTATTCCTGTCTAGACTCTTTGTCCTTCTTGATTTTTCTTTTTGCCTCCTTCGTGCCAACCTCCGAGAGCGACCTTCCCATAATTGATCTTTGTTTCTTTTCCTTGAAATAGTATCTCACTATATATAGCTCAGTCTAGCCTCCAGTTTACTATGTAGTCCAGGCTAATCATGATTTTAGCCTTCCTACGGTTTAGCCTACCTTAGCCTTCTAAGAGCTGAGATTACAGATTGTACCACCATGTTCCACTCATAATTGCACTCACAGTATGCTTCTGTAAGGGCTGTGGTTTACCTCTTCAGTTATTCATATCTTTAGTAATATTTATAATTTCTTCATTTAAAATTTTTTTTATGTGTGTTTTGTATACATTTCTAAGCACACAGGTTCTTAGCTGTTTATTTGTAAATAGATTCTCTGAAGGCTTTTGTTTGTTTATTTCTTTTCCCAGTGGTGAGGACTGAACCCAGAGCATATTATTTGCTAGGCAAAGTATCACTGAGCTACATTCTCAGGCACTTCGAAAGAGAGACAGAGGGGGGGGGGGAGGGAGAGGGAGAGAGGAGAGAGAGAAGAGAGAGACTGTGTGTGTGTATGAGTTTTACTTTCATGCAAATAATATTGATTCTTCTTACTCTATATTATATCTCATGGGTTTTGTTTTATTGAACTAGTGAAAAATTTTCAGACCATGCAGAGTGGTAGGTAATTGGAGGGAGAAGGTCTGCTTCGTGCTAGGAAGTAGAAAACAGACAAAGACCTTTACTGTCAAGTATAGTATAATAAAGTAAAATAACCCCATAAACCAAATTATGCTCTTCTTTTAAAGCCACTAAGAACATGGAGATGCAAAGAAATGAACAAAGCTTTGCTACACATGAGTGGCCCTTCCTAGATGATGTGAAGGGATGTAAGAAGCTTTCGATCTGAGAGGAGATGCTGAAGTTCCAGAATGGCTATTAAATGATAGTTCTAGCTAGGAGGTTGAGAAACCACGTTTGATTTAAATTTGAAGAAACACCAAATGGAAAGACTATCCTCTCTGCTTGTTTAGTCTCTCAATTAGAAACATTACTGTTGCTGGATTCTATCTAAAAACTAAAAAGACATCTTATGAGAGTAAAAAGAAGAGCAGTTTCCCAGGAACTAATGGGGAGGAAGGGTAAATAGGAAGAACACAGAAGATTCTTAGCGAAGTGTATAGTGACTCTGTGATACTACAGTAGTAGATAATAAATTTTAATGATATTTTCCCAGACCAGTAGATACACAACACAAAAGTCTAATGTAGCTGGGCAGTGGTGGCTCATGCCCTTAATCCCAACACTTGGGAAGCAGAGGCAGGTGGATTTCTGAGTTCGAGGCCAGCCTGGTCTACAGAGTGAGTTCCAGGACAGCCAGGGCTACACAGAGAAACCCTGTCTCAAAAAAAAAAAAAGAAAAGAAAAAAAGAAGAAGTCTAAATTATGGACTTGGAGTGAAATAGTATCAGTCAGTGTATTTTCAGCAGTTATAAGATGTACCATGCTAGTGGGAGGTGTCACAGTCAAAGTGTGAGGATAAGGGTATGTGGGAAATCGCTACCTTTACTCGATGTTGCTGTAAACCCAAAACTTCTCTCTGAAAAAATAAGTCTGATTTATAAAACAGAGAAAGACCTTGCAATCTTACGTTTTAAGAATATTATAGGTTTAAACTTTGTCTCATGACTCCATGGTTCTAATGTCCACATATTTTGTGATGTTTTACATTTTTTATAGTCTGCAGTTTCAAAGAATTACTAAAATAGACTTATCAAACATTTTCTTTTTTTTTAAATGATTTATTGTTATGTGTACTGATTGGTGTTTTGACTGCATATATGTCTGTGTGAGGGTGTTGGATCCCCTGGAACTGAAGTTACAGACAGTTGTGATTTGCAATGTGAGTGTTGGAAATTGAATCTGGGTTCTTGGAAGAACAGCCAGTACTCTTTACCTTAGAGCCATCTGTCCAGCCCCTCAAACATTTTGGCCAATAGTCATAAGGTTGTTGATAGGATCTCTGTGTAGTAAGAGCCTAAAAGTTTCCTGTTGTTTCTTGTTTGTTTGTTCCATGTTCTTTTCTATAGATGTTGATTGCAACTAGTATCTCTCTTCTCTCTGAAGAATGTATTTGGTATTCCTTTTTGTACAGTTCTGACATTTTTTTTTTAGATTTATTATATATAAGTACACGGTAGCTGTCTTCAGACACACCAGAAGAGGGCATCATATCTCATTACAAATGGTTGTGAGCTCCCATGTGGTTGCTGGGATTTGAACTCAGGACCTCTGGAAGAGCAATCAGTGCTCTTAACTGCTGAGCCATCTCTCCAGCCCCTCTGTTATTGTTAAATACCGTGTTGCCTCACAAAGCCCTCTTATTTCCTGTCTTTTTTTTAGATTGATCTTAATAGTTTTTGGTTCTTTAACTATTTTGCCTTTTTACTTTTCCCCCACACACACACTTTTTTTGGTTTTTTGAGACAGAGTTTCTCTGTGTAGCCCTGGCTGTCCTGGCTGTCTGTAGACCAGGCTGGCCTCGAACTTAGAAATCCTCCTGCCTCTGCCTCCCAAGTGCTGGGATTAAAGCATGCGCCACCACCCCCACCCCACCCCCGGCTTTTTTTGCCCCTTTTTGTCAGAAAATAATTATCTTATTTTCTTTGCTAAGTTTGTAATATTTGTCTTGATTTTGTTACTATCCCCTATTCCTCTACCCAACAAGAGTTTGCTCTGTGTAGCCCTAGCTCTCCTGGAACTCAGAGATGTGCCTTGAACTGCTTCCTAAGTATTGGGACTGACAGTATAGCTACCCCCAGCCTGGTCTTAACCATTCTTGCCGTTCTTCCCTTCCCCGCCTCTTTCTGTGCTAGGACTCTAACTCAGGGCCTCACATCTGCTAGGCGTGTGCTCTAGGACACTCATGGAATTGTTTCATTACTTGTAATTTGATATATCTTGCATTAGTGTGGTTAGGTGTGGGGAATAAATTCTCATCAAATTTTGAAAACTTTCAGAGCCACATAGAATATTACATACTTCTAATTCCATTGTTTTGCAGGATGAGGCAAGTAGATCTCTGAGTTTGGGACCAACCTTGTTTCTGTAATGAGTTCAGTCCATCCTGGGCTACATAATGAAATCCTGTCTCAAAAACAAAACAAAACAAAAAAAAAAAACAAACAAAAAGAACCCTAAGGCCGGCGGCGGCGGCAGTGGTGCGCACC
This sequence comes from Hylomyscus alleni, assembly GCA_019843855.1. Lineage (NCBI taxonomy): Eukaryota > Metazoa > Chordata > Mammalia > Rodentia > Muridae > Hylomyscus > Hylomyscus alleni. The sequence goes on along the minus strand of JADRCC010573314.1, from coordinate 2,355 downwards.
TGTAATCCCAGCACTTGGGAGGCAGAGGCAGGCGGATTTCTGAGTTCGAGGCCAGCCTGGTCTACAGAGTGAGTTCCAGGACAGCCAGGGCTACACAGAGAAACCCTGTCTCCAAAAAAAAAAAAAAAAAAAAAAAAGAGAGAGAGAGAACCCCAAAACACTTAAGAGACTGAGGCAGGGTCATTGTGTGTTTGAGGCCAGCTTACTGCATACTAAATTTCTGTCTCCAAAGAAAATTTTCAAGTATAAGTATTTCTAATACTTTCTTCCTGTTTGTTTTTGGTTCCTTCATAGTTGTATCGATGTTTGATATTATCTTATAGTTACTTTTGTTCTAATGAGCTATTCAGCTTGTTTTCTCTTTGTTCTTCCATTAGAATAGTTTCTGTGGTCCAGTGTTCATGTTTTATCATCTCTTCCTTTGTCTAGTCCCTAAAGTGCTGAGTCTTCTATTGGGTATATTTTAATTTTAAATGTTATTTTTTATCTTTGTTAGTTCTGGTTGGTTCATGTTTTATAGTTACCATTTCTTTTTTTTTTTTTAGATTTATTTATTTTATGTGTATGAGTACACTGTAGCTGTACAGATGGCCATGAGCCATCATGTGGCGCTGGGAATTGAACTCAGGATGGCCCCACTCGCTCCGCCCCACTCTCTCCAGCATAATTCACTGTAGCTGTCTTCAGATGCACTAGAAGAGAGCCTCAGATCTCATTATGGGTAGTTATGAGCCACCATGTGGTTGCTGGGATCCGAATTCAGGACCTTTGAAAGAGCAGTCAATGCTCTTACCCACTGAGCCATCTCGCCAGCCCCTAGTTGCCATTTATTACCTCAATATATTTCTTTAATTCTGTTTTTTGTTTTTGTATTTCGGGGAAGGGGTATTGTTGTTGTTGTTGTTTCTCAAGACAGTTTTTCTGTGTAGCCCTGGCTGTCCTGGAACTTAATTTGTAGACTAGGCTGTTCTGGAACTCATTACATCAACTGAGGCTGGCTCAAACTCAGATATCCACCTGCCTCTACCTCCCAAGTGCTGAGATCAAAAATATACACCACCACTACCCAGCTAATTCTGGATATTTATAACTCATAGTTCTCAAGCTTTGTCTATTCCTATTCTTTTATTTCTTGGCCTTTATGTTGATTAGTTTTTACCTTAGTGTTGTGTCGCATCTTCTTACTTTTTTCATATTTTCTTTTTACATTTTCTCTTTGTGTGTGTGTGTGTGTGTGTGTGTGTGTGTATGTGTGTTGTGTGTGTTTGTGGTTTGTGGTGTGTTGTGTGTGTGTGTGTGTGTGTGTGTGTGTGTGTGTGCTGTATGTGTGGAGATCAAAAGAAAGCTTGTGGGAATCATTTCCTCTCTTTCCACTATATGGATTCCCAGTTCAGATTCAGGTTGTCATACTTGGTGGTAAGCTCCTTCACCTGCTGAGCTATCTGCTGGCCCTCTTACACTGTTTTTCCCCAGTGCTAGACATTGTGAATGCTGTGTGATATCTCCCCAGCTTGCCTACACTCTGGGAATTTTTCTTTGAGTTCCTAGGCAAGCTTCACTGGGTTTCACTCTGTATAACACAAATTAGCTGCCAAAACAATATGCAGCTGTACAGGTTTCTGGAGTTTTTTGCATAACTTTTTTCTATAATTTTCTCCTCCAACTTTTCAGCTACCCTAACTCCCTGGGTGACCTCCATTGGTAACAGTGAAATCTCTGAATTGAGACTCCTTACCTTCTACCCCCTTGAAGATGTATGCATAGGCAAAAGCAGGATAGTAGACATGCTCACCTGGTAGTAGCTTCTTGGTCTCAGGATCGAAGTCCTGCACTGCCTGTTCTGGAATTTCTGTGACTGCTTGATTTATATAGTTGTATAAATAGTTTCTAGCTATTTATGGCCTGAGGGCGAGTCTGATGCCAATTGCTATTTCATTATGTCCAAAAGGGAACAGCCCCAGAATTATATTTTAGGAAGATAGCTTTGAGTACCATGCTTCACTGAGAATAAAATACCCTCATGCTTCCTAAATTTTATTTTAATTACTTGGGAGAGAAACAGAAACATTTAAAATGAGCATTCACCAGGAGTGATGGCACATGCCTTTAATCTCAGCATTCGGGAAGCAGAGGCAGGCAGATGTCTCTGAGTTTGAGGCCATGCTGCTCTACAAAGGGAGTTCCAGGACAGCCAGGGCTGTTACACAATAAGATCCTATCTCAAAAAAAAGCAAAAAGCCAAAGGAAAAAAAATAAAGTAACCACGCTTGGAGTTTGTCTCTGTTCATATTCATCCTTTTATGATTTTACTGTTTGCTATCATGCATATCATGCTAGCTGTGTGCATTAAATCTC
>JADRCC010573313.1:0-20840 GCA_019843855.1 Hylomyscus alleni | reverse complement strand
AGAGAGTCAAATAGAAAAATGCTCTGAGACCATTTGTCCTTAATGAAAGTAATTTGTTATGAGCTGAGGAGAAAGTGTCCTTTGTCCTTCTGCCAAAACTAGCCTTGTTGTGTGTTTGTTCAGGTTATTCAGATTAATATATATAAAACAACATGCTTGGAGACAGGCATTAATGGAATGATATAAACTATTTTTAGAACAATGCTAAATACCAGTGAACATATGTATTCTATTTTCAAGTATCTATTAAGAAAAACACTTTAAATTCATTGCTTTTAATTTCATTTTCCTAAATGACATCTTTATGACCTTGTTATTCACTTGATAGAATGTTTCTGAGAAGTTGTTAGAGTAGTGTTAGGTTTTACATAGGTAGAAATAACATTTACAGACCACACATTTATAACTTTCAATAGGATTTTAACTAGAACATGCCATATTGTTTTATGCTTAAGAGGGTTTTATGTTAAAAACATTAAAGGGAAAATCTATAATGATCTTTGATTAATAGTTAAAAAACAAACAGATGCAGTGAAATATGAGGGAAGGAAAAGGGCCATCTTGCTGACCTGGCGCTTTTCTGTCTTCTACTAGCTACATCAACTGGTAATGACAGATCTCATTAGAGATTTTGCTTCATTAGCTGTGCTTCTTTGGGCTGAGTAACTTCACTGTGATAGAGCAATCCAGAACAAATAAGTTTGGTATTTCTTTCTTATGACTGCATCTCTTAGGTGCACATTGCTTGTATTTTGTCCTCATTTTCTGTAACTTTGTTGCTATAATCCTGTATCCTCCTCAATGAGAGATCAATTTTAATTAGGAGAAAAAATAGAAAGACTGGAAAATTGTACCCAGTCTGGTTCTAGACTATGGTGGTTCTATAACAAAGGACTCTACACTGGGCGGGTATCACAGACCAGGAATGTAGATACAGCAGGAGTTGCCCTTCACATCTATTCTTTATTTTTTTTATTTGAATATAGGTTCTTCTCTCATCCTGACTATAGCTTCTCCTCTCTCTACTCCTCCCAACTCCCATAAATCTCCTTTCTCTCCAGATTCCTCCCTCCTCTATTCCTTATCCAAAAAGTGCAGGCCTCCAAGACACGACAATCAAACAAGACAAAACAAAGTAAGAAAAGGAAAAAATCCCTCATACAGAAGATGGACAAGGCAACCAAGAACTCCAAGGAAGTTCTCCAAGAACTTCCAAGGAAGGAAAGAACTCCAAGACCAGATAGAAGAATCAAAGATCCAGCTTCTACAGTTAGGATTTTCATAAAGACACCAAGGGAACAGCTGTGTTATATATGTAGAGAACCTCATGCAGAACCCCTGCAGGTCCAGTGTTTGTTAGTTCAGTCTGTGAGCCCAGATGCACCCTTCTTAGTTGATTCAGTGGGTCATGTTTTCCCAGTGTCCTCAATTCCCTCTAATTCTTAAAAATATTTCCTCCCTCCCTTTTATGGAATTCCCTAAGCTTCAAAAGGACAGATGTGATGGAGACTACCAACCCAGCAACAAAACCTGTGACATGCAATCTGCCCTGTCTGTGACATATGCTGGGACAATGGTGGTACAGAACTTATAGGAGTGACCAACGAATGTCTGCTTGAGACCTACTCCACAAGAGGAATCCCATTCCCGACACTTCTTAAATGGCAAGGAATCTAATTCTGAATAGCCCAGAGGCCTAGGGTAGAATCAGTCACAACTGTTCTAAGCAAATGAATTAATAAAATGATTCTTAATGATATTCAGCCATACTTATAGCCTTGTCCGGTCGCTACCAGAGAGGTTTCCCCTGGCAGCAGATGCAGAGACCCACAGTCAGACATTATACCTGCTGTTCTTTTATTTATTTATTTATTTATTTATTTATTTATTTATTTATTTTAGCTATTTTCTTTATTTACATTTCAAATGTTATCCTTTCCCGATTTCCTCTCTGAAAAAAAAAAAAAACCTATTCCCTCCCCCCCTTCCTGTTCACCAAACCCATCCTCTGCCACTTCCTGGCCCTGGCATTCCCCTACACTGGGGCATAGAACCTTCACAGGACCTAGGGCCTCTCCTCCCATTGATGACTGACTAGGCCATCCTCTGCTACATATGCAGCTGGAGCCATAAGTCCCACCATGTGTACTCTTTGGTTGGTGGTTTAGTCCCCGGGAGCTCTGGGGTACTGGTTGGTTTATATTGTTGCGCCTATGGGCCTGTTCTTAATATCCAGTTAAAAGTTAGGAAGGTTTTCTCTTGAGAATTTTAAAGACATGAAGAAATCAGTTATTTAGAGGATGTTTCTTGCCTCTGGTATTTACATGGTTATACAGTAAATTTTCTACATGTACATTTTGTTGTGAATCTTCTTTTCATATTACTCTTAACATTTATACAAACTTATTTTGGGAAACTCTCTTGATACACAAGAAAGAACAAAGTAAGATATTTAAATGAAATGTCTAGTACCTATATTAAGTACCTAAAAAGTTGTAGTCTTTCTGCTTTATAATGTCGTCAGCAATTATCACCCTTTCATATAACTGAATGTAGTATTGTCTAAAGTTTCAAGTGGCTGGAACAAAACTGACTTTTGTGCTACAGTCCTAGGATTTTAGCCTTGCTGCTATAGTATGTATTTCTAAAAGAAACATGAAAGTCGAGGAGGGAAGTTTATCATTTTTAGTCATATGCCTTTTTAATTGAAAGTCTTTTTTGTGTTGAGAGTTTTCACTGGAGCATCAATTAGGATATGCTGTTGTACTCGCTACTACGTAAATGCATTGAGATGGCCAGAAATTAGTTGGTATTACAATGTATGAGGCTCTTGTGTTATAAATGGTACATCACAAGAAAATAATCACCTTATTGTTTTCTTCATTATAATAGAAATAGGAAAATTCCTCTCTAAGGGTCTCGTAAGGAGTTGCTGGAAACAGAAATGTAACTTAATAGAGCTTAACAGAGTCTTCATAAATACAACAATAATAATGATACACGCCAGCTAACAGGTTAATTGTACTGATAATTGGAAGATGTACTTCCTTGGCTACAGAGTTTCTACTATATGATACAGCATGTTGCTAAGATCCCATCAACATCCATAAAGTGCAAATTAGTTAATGGATTCAGACTGCATCTAAGTATTAGCACACATTTGTCCCAGAATCAAATTATAAGGTAGGCTTGTAAAAATAATACACAACAGAAAAACATTTTTGTTTAAACTTGAGATTATAGTATTATGGGAGGTTTGTTCTTACATTGAACACATGTTTCCAAAATATTAAGCAGAAGAGATAAGCAAATAGAAAAGTCTAACAAAGGAAATTGCAATTAAATTGAGAGACATACAAACAAAGGCATTTGGTCCTATTTGCCTGGCAGTGATTGACAATAAATGTAATATTCTGACAATTATTATTCCTTACCACAGATAGATGTAGTCTCTGAGTCTCCCATATTGATTGTTTGAATTAATTAGTGCCTTGCAGCTATTTCATTGTATTTTTAAAAACAAAATAGACATGTAAGGCAAATAAGCCAGCAAATTAAGGTTTAATTTTTTAAATTATAATTTCCCTCTTCCCTCCCTCTATGTTGTCCTCTATCACATGGTGGGTCTGCTTTTCATGTTGATGCTCCAGCTCATATATAAAGCAATGTTACTATGTTAAATTTTTAGAGATGAAAACATCAGAAGGAAATCTGACACTGTGAATATAAATACAGTTTTGTTCTTGTGGATCTGCATATATTAGTGCTGTGCTGTTTGTTTACATGCATGTGAATATACATGTGAATGAAGTTATGTCCAAGGGTTTATATGAGCATCACAAGTCAATGTTGGCTATCTTCCATGATTGCTTTCCACCTTTATTTATTAAGGCAAGCTTTCTCCCCGAGTCCAGATTTAGCCAAATCAAGCTAGTTTACCTAGCCAATTTGCCCAGGGATCTCTTGTCTCTATAAAATGCAGGATTACATGAGGCTTCCACATGGCTTCTGGGGCTCCTAGCTCTGCTTTCTATGCCTGCCATAGTGCTTCATCCATGGAACCATCTTCCTAGCTCTTGGATGATAATTATGAAGTTTCATGTAAAGACCTGTTACTCACAATTAAAATCTAACTAAAGTTTGAATCACTAACTTTTGAAGATGTCAGGCAATGGGCGCCTGCTCACAGTTTTCAAGCCCTTTGACCTTATTGTGTGTAATTGGTTTTCCCCAGAGCCCATGCCTTTTCTTTCCTTGCATTTTTCATATTACAGGATAGTGATTTTTATTGTTGCCTCAGACTGTATCAGGGATCAGATACTAGATGATGGCTGTGTTAAACACTGTATCTTCCCTTGGCTGTTGGCCAGTATTTGGAAACAGGAAGGTGATTACCATTACTTGATTTTTCTTAATTTACTAAATGAATTTCTCAATAACTAATGTGGAAAGAGACTGTTATCCAACAAGAAAGTCATGAATATAGTTGTTTCCTGATTTAAAAACATCATTGCATCTGGATTTTATTTTCAAAATATTTCTGCAGTGTTGAATTTATCTTACATGTGTTCATATTTTATGTTTCTATTTCAGTGGATTTGTAATGAGTAATATATTTTATGAAAATTTTTACTGGAGTTGGAAAACAGACATGAAAATGTGCTATTCAAATGTATTTGAGATTATTTTTAATGACCAAGTTTATTTCCTTTTTTTAAACCATCCTTATTCCCAATTGGAATTTTGCTAGGAATAGAGACTGATCATTTCTAATTCCTCAAAGAGCTGAAAAGCTAAAACAATATGGAAAGGTTTCAGATATAGCTCTACTATTGCTGTAATAAGTATAATTTTAAGGCTTGCTATGCAAGATTGCCCCTAAGTATCCTTTGAGTCTTTGAATTGTGAATTACAGAAAGTTCACAACAGTTAGAATATCAGTGGATAAATGAAATTACAAATCTGTAGGATATTTTCTGGAAAAAAGCTCAATTAAAAGCAACACTAGCTGGGCTTGGTAGCGCATGCCTTTAATCCCAGCACTTGGGAGGCAGAGGCAGGCAAATTTCTGAGTTTGAGGCCAGCCTAGTCTACAGAGTGAGTTCCAGGACAGCAAAGGCTATACGGAGAAACCCTGTCTCAAAAAAAAAAACAAAACAAAAGCAACACTAACTGTAAAGCAAACTTATGCTTTTGTGTAACTACTATAACAATCTAAGAAAATATTTTTCATAATGAAGTTTATACATTTATTTTTCTAGAATAGGTTTTTATTTAAATCATCATATTGGTCACTTAAAATATTCCACAGGGCATAAAGAATGGTATAGAAGAAATAAAAATTAATTTTCTAAATGGATATATTCTAAGTTTGTTTTATTTACAAATATTTCATATTTCATGCAATGTAGAGATATACATGGATACCTTAACATGGTTATTAAATCATTAATCTGTATCAATTGTGCTACTAGAACAGAGTCTATGAATTGTACATAGAAGACTATATCAAATATGCACTTTATTGCATAAAAGTTTAAGAGAGTAGTGAGAGAAGAGGCTAAATTGTGTCATTGTGGACAAAGTGGGTCCTACAGATTTTTCTCTTTCTGAATTTTATCATTCAGTAGTTCTCCCATAATTTGGTTAGCTACTTTTCAGACTCTTTCATTGTTGAGCCTAAGTATTTTTCCAGGTTATTCATTTTCTTGTATTAAGTACTCAGGTGTAAGAAGATACCATCTTCACAAACCTCATCTACCTCTGAGGTGAGAGCCCACAGCATGTTGATTTTCAATGTGTTGTTTTTCAGTAAATAGACAACAAAGAAGCAATTAATAATGGCAGAGGTAATTGACTGAAAGGCATAAATTGTTATGCATATATATTCTGTATGGCTGTGAGTCCAATTCTACAAAGAAGTGAAGAATTAGCAAAGTGCATAGAAGCTTCTCATAAGTTTCTACCATCTGAAGGCCCTACTGACTAGAACAAAACAAGAGAAAGTGTACTACATGTCAAATATACACAAAGTCATCTAATTATAAAATAATTTCTGGAGGGGAATTGTATTGCCACATGGAAATTAAATACAAAAACAAAGGCAATATAGATATTTGCTTCTGATTATCCAGCTAGTACCTTACAAAGTCAATTCTGACAGAAGTATGGCTCTAGAATTCATTGCCTACACTATTTGATTCTTTGTAATATTAAGCTTCTTATATAAATTATATCATTACAGTTTATGGCCCTTCATTATCTAAAAAATTAAGGCTTTATTGATGGTGAGAGTGTAGACTGGGGCACATGTGAGAGAAATCAGTGTGGAGGTTTCTCATAAACCTAGAAAAAGAAGTACCATTTGTCTTCGTTATACCACTTCTGAGACTGTAGCCAGAGGACCCTACACTGTACTACAGGTAAATTTGCACATTCAAGTTTATTGCTGATCTATGAACAAATTGAAATTGAAATTGAAATTGAATAGAAATTGAAATCAATCAAGATGGCCATTGACAAATAATTGGATAATGGAAATGTAGCATGTATATGGAATTCTTTTTGGCTGTGGAGAAAAATACAATTGTGAAATGTGCAGGGAAGTGGGTGGAATTTGAAAATATTATGCTGAGTAGTGTAATCCAGGCCTAAGAAGATAAACACCCATGCTCTCTCATGTGTGGATCTTAACTGTGAATCTTTAGTTTTGTGTGTTTAATCTAGAACATCTCTAAAAGCCAGCAATCAACAGGGAAGCCATTTGGGTGTCTTTAAAGATGGGGGTCATAGGACATAAATTATGTGAAGGTAGAGAGAGCAAACACTTTGAGTTCAATCCAACAATGGGTATGAGGGGAATGAAGAGGTAAAAAGAAAGGCTAACCAAAGTGAAGGATGTATGGATAACTCCTATGAAAAGAATGCATGCTTTAGAACCCAGGAGATGTAACTAGTCCTTTATTAGTTCATAGCTGTCAAGCATGTGCACTTGGAGGTCACATTTCAAAATGATTTTTGGTGAAATTTGATTCATTCATCATTATCTTCTGTGTAATGGGTAATATGTGAAAATATAATACAATAATTAAATAAAATGTGTTCATAAGATTTTTAACAGGGTGTGGATTTTGATTAAACCTCAGACCATATTGTGCTTTTAGGAACTAAGTCACACTAAGCAAAATACTTACTCGCATATGTCTCAGCTCTCTCATCTATGCCAAGGTGATGATAGATGCTGCCTTGAGGAGCTTTTGCAAGGCTCACAAGAGGCAATAAATGCAAGTGTTTGATACAGTGCCTGGCAAAAAGCCAGTGTTTCATGAGTAAGCCATCATTATCAATGGTCATCCTCCTGTGCTTCTGTGTCATTCTGGATATATCTGCCCAGGTATCTATTTACACCTGCAGGTTCACAACAGTAAGGCTGTTGCTACGACAGTTTCCTGCTTTCATACTGGGAATTATGAGGGATACAAAGTTGGGAAAGGATAAATGTTGCAGGAAATATTAAAAAGGACCTGCATGGTTCCCACACTATGCCAGGCACCAGTGGACCACATGGCACAAGCAAGGTGTACTCATCTCAGCAGATTCTCTGGCTCCCGAATTCCCTTGGCAGGTTATTGTTATGCCAGGCCCAGGCTACAACAGCCCACCCTGTGGTCAGCCACCACAACATCCAGAAGCCCCATAGAAACAAAGCCCTAGAAGCTTATAATTAAACAGTCTTATAAGTGTATAAGTTTTAAAAGACTTATAATTCTACACTTGACTTATGTTCTGGCTTTAGATTGTATGCCATCTGAAAACCACCCTCTCAAATCTGTTCTCTCAATGTAAATAGCCTGGGTTGGCTATGAGACTATAAGTAGTCTTTCAATCTCATCAGAAATCCAAGAATGACTAACATTAATGGAAAATATATCTCAAGCCTAACACAGCTTCTAGAACTGAGACAAATTGTAGAGTTGCCTAAGTATACAGCCCCAGTAAGTCAAGAAGTTGGAGTATCCATCTGTCTTCAGTCTTCTTGCCCAGGATCATCTGACAGACCTTACAGAAACAGGAATAATCAGGACTAACCTATTCTGTATCAGCAGAATGAAGCTGTCCTAACCTGTAAATTGTGCCCTTAAAAGAACAGTACAAGTCTGCAGGAGAGACTGGCAATTTTCTTTCTGTGCAGTTCTGACTTAGTCACAGCCTCACCTGGAGGGAAGATGCTCAACCAACCACAGCCTCACCTGGAGGGAAGATGCTCAGCTCCTTCGTTTAATCCACAAATGCAAAACTGTTAGGAGCAGATTTGTCTCAACAACAAATTTATAAATAAAATTAAATGTCCCTTTTTGTGGATTTCTGACATTTCTGAAAACCAACTATCTATGTAAAGTAATCTGGACTGTTCTCCATTAACTACTCTCAGCTATTTCTAATTAAATATTTGAAAACACATGAACAATGAACGAGAGCCATGAATTTGTTATTTGACCCTTAACTCAAAGGTTAAACACCTCAGATCCGTTCATAATAACAGTTATAGAAGGACTGAGTCTAAGCCCTGTACTTGTAAATTTTTTGCATCAATAGAAGAAATTTATACCAATGAAAACCTTTATTTTCCATCAAAATAAATTCTGTACCAAAATAAGAAATTATGACTTCAACTTAGTAACAATTAAAAAGATTTCTACCAATTGAGATTATGGCTGTGCAATCAAGTCTAGCTATTTCCTCCCTGTTCCAATTATGGCCATTTCTACACTTCCTAGAAAGACAATCTATCGTAACCACCTCCATCGTCAAAGCCCAGAAACTGGGGCGACAACTCTTCATAACTTCTTCAAGCTGAATATGGATGTTGAGACATTTTGAAGGGTGGGAGAAGGGTAGGAAAAACAGGGGGGTTGGTTGGCCAGATTGATGATTGAATTAGTCTCTGATGTCTGTATCTTGACTGGATCCAGCTGGAAGTCCAAGACATCAGGAGTTCAAGCAGGTGAGTTCAGCATGTCTGAAGATATGGCTCCCTGAAGCTGTATATTCACCACCTGTTATGAAATATTAAAAATGACCAGGCTTCTCACACTACTGCCGGCAGCTCTCTGCTCCTAGACTAGCCTCAGCAGCAACTGGTCACTGGCATTCCCTGCTCCAGTTTGCTTGTCTTTGGAGCCACTTGTTCCATAAACCCCCTGTGGATGGTGGTCCCACATTTCAGTAACCCAGTAAAACAAAACTCTAGAAGCTTATAATTAAACAGTGTGTGTGTGTGTGTGTGTGTGTGTGTGTGTGTGTGTGTGTATCAGACTGACATTAAAGGTCTCTTGGTGGCTTTGCCTGGTTTCTTCCTAGAAATGTTAGGAAATATTAAATCTAGCAGGGACATACCACTAATTCTACCTTAGATGTATCACAAAATTGACTATAGGTACCAATGTTAGATAGCAGAAGTGAGAAAAGGGACATCCATATGTAATCTACATGCTCAATATTACCAGATCTAAACAATTCTGCCACAGGTAAATATATTTTATATATATATATATATATATATATATATATATATATATCAGATTGTTTAATTATAAGTTTAATTATATATATATATATATATATATATATCAATAAATTCTGAATTCACAAGATACCACACAATAATTTCAGAGCCAATTAATTGATAATGGTACAAGTTGCCCATCTAGATTAGACAAGTTACCCCAATTATTTTATCCCTACATGATATCTTATCTACCTGTGGCTATTTAAAACCATGCTGGTTCTGAGTCATCCTATCCGTCTGCCTCCATCTTGCTTCCTCCTTCTCTCTCTCCTCTGTCACTGTCTCTGCAACTCTTAGGACTGCCTCCCTTTTCCCTGTCCAATCACAGGCCTCCTACTGCATTAATATTTTAATGTAATTGGACAGGGAAAATTCTGCCACAGGTAAATAAATAAACAAGTCAGAAAGTGAAAAAGGTTGAAGTCCACAGTGAAAAAAAAAAACATATTTGTCAGGGGGATACATATACTGAGAAGAATGATTGAAAGATCAGAGTTCAGTGGAGTAATATTAGTGTGATATGCTTTTGAAACCAACTTGACTGACATTAAAAGTCTCTTGGTGGCTTTGCCTGGTTTCTTCCTAGGAATGTTAGGAAATATTAAATCTAGCAGGGACATACCACTAATTCTACCTTAGTTGTATCACAAAATTGACTATAGGTACCAATGTTAGATAACAGAAGTGAGATAAGGGACATCCATATGTAATCTACATGCTCAATATTATCAGATCTAAACAAAGAATTGACTAAACTTCTCTTTTTATTAAGCATTTGTACTATATATGAGCAGGCACAATAATAATGTATACACTTTAGTAGGGATTCAGATTTTCAAACCATCATAATAAACAATAATAACTTAAAGATTGTGATCCTTAGCTATGTTATTCAGAAATATGAGAAATATAACTTGTAGTATGAATTTATCTTATTATTTACCACTATAAACATAGCTTATTATGTATCCATGTTCTTAAGGCTGCATATGAACATGAGAAACCTTTATGAACATGTAGTCAGGGAGGCATTTTTCACATTAACATTGTGCATTCTTAAATATGTGTATGCAGAAATCTGTGGAACTGTATAGCTACCATATTGTTCCTCACATAAACCAGATTTCAAAATAATGAAAATAATTTTAAGAGAACAACAAATAAAAAGCATCACTGGGAGGGGAGCCCCTTGGTCCTGTGGAGGCTTGATGCCCCAGGATAGGGGAAAGCTAGGCCCCTGAGGCAGGAGTGGGGGATGGGAAAGCATCGTCATAGAGGGAGGGGGAGGGAAGAGGGGGTATGTGGCTTGTGGAGAGGAAATTGGAAAGGGGGATAACATTTGAAATGTAAATAAATAAAATAACCAATAAAAAACCCTCTAAACACACACAAAAATCAAGTATTGCTACTCATGCACATCAATGGATAGTATAATTTATATTTCTTTTTATTGAACCTATTCTGGTCTCTCAATATCCTCTGATAGTTTTCTGTTATACCATATGTGCAATGGAGATATATTAACAAAGCAGGTTACCTGGTGCCAGTCTATGAAGCATCCCAAGGAAACAATGGCTAAATCAGAATACACTGACCCTCTGAAACTGTAAAGAAGCCCTTGACTAACAAATTATTTACACTGTCATTGTTCGGATCCTACCTATGCTACCATTTCTAGGAGAAACTATTTTACAGTGACCTTATAGTATTCTTGCTCTTTCTATGCCCGCTTCACAATGGCTCTTAAGTCATAAATGTAGGAACTGTATTGTAGATGTATCCATTGGGCTCAGTTTTCCCAAAACCATTGACTTCTGTCCAGTTCTGATTTTCTGTGATGTTCTTTATTTGCTGTAAAGAGAGTTTTTTTTTTTTTTTGATGAGGCATGATAACTACACTTATATGTGGGCATAAGGATACAATTTAGCATGCTGTTCAGAATTATATTCAGCAAAATGGCAGTAATAGATTCCCTTCTAAGATCTATGATCTAACTAGCATCAGATAATTGTCTAGGTTTTTAGTATCAGTTACAATTATTTTCTGTTGTGTAAATCTTCATTCCCTTTATAGAGATGTTGGTTACCAGCAATATGTGAGTGTCACCTTTTTGTACCTCTTTTGGAAAGTATGTCATGACGTGTTGTGGTTTGTAGGTGTCACAGCTGCATAGGAATATTAACTGCTTCTTCCATTGACAGATTGACCAGTACTTTCTGGTACTACGGAAACTAGACCCTAGGAAGTATGTTTTCAGATTACATACAACTCAAATAATTTCATACCTGTATCCTAAGACTGTGGTGTTCTTAACAACAGGGGTTTTCTTTCATCTGAGTGATGGACATTAAGGGAAACAGCAAAAGCCTATATTGCTTACGAGTCACTGGAACTACTTTGAGTAGAAACTCAAAGGGAAGTTTCATGTGGTTAGTGCTGGGTTTTAGTTAGTGTGTAACTCTGGTGGGAAGCATTGCCAACCCAAGTGGCTGGCATAACTTCATTCAGAAGTGGTGTGTGTGTGTGTGTGTGTGTGTGTGCGCGCGCGCGTGTGTGTGTGTGTGTGGTATACTATGTTTATATATGTTGTCCTAATAACTGTTCTATACTATGAAAAGATACCATAAACAAAGCAAATTTTGAAAGAAAGCCTTTAATTCCAGACTTTCTTACAGTTTCAGAGCGTTACTCTATGGTCATCATGAAACACATCACCGTAGCATATAAGTGTGCAAGACCGTTAACAAAGAGCTATATTTTTATCTACAAGATTGAGGCAGAGAGAACAAAACTGGGCTTGGCTTGGGCATTTGAAACGTTAAGGCCAATTCCTAGTGATACATTTCCTCCAATAATGACACACCTAATTGTTTTCAAACAGTTCACCAATTGGAAATCAAATGTTCTAAAATATGTGTCAGTGGTGACCGTTCTCATTCAAACTACCACATAGGTATTATATATAATTTTAAATAAATACAAGATAATACTATTCTTTTTATACTACTGTTATCAGTATTTTTAATTTAAATATTTTATTTGTTTACTTTTCAAATGTTGTCCCCTTCCAGGTTTTGCCTCCATGAATTCCCCATTGCATCCCACTCACCTTTGTCTCTAAGAGGGTACTCCCCCACCCACCTACCCACTCCTACCTTGCCCCTCTAGCATCCCCCAATGCTGGGGCATCAAGCCTCCATGGGACCAAAGGCTTCCCCTTCCATTGATGCTAGATAAGGCTATCCTCTGCTGTGTATCTGGAGCCATGGACCCATCCATGTATAATCTTTAATCCATCTTATAATCCCTGGGAACTTGAGGGGGTCCAGTTAGTTGATATTGTACTTTCAGTGGGGTTGAAATTCCCTTCAGCTCCTTCAGTTCTTTCCCTAACTCTTCCTTTGGGGTCCCCAGACTCATTCCAATAATTGACTGAGAGTATCTGCATCTGCTTTAGTCAGGTCCTGATAGAGCCTCTTAGAGGACAACCATACCAGGCTCCTGCTGCAAGCACATCTTGGCATCAACAATGGTGTTGTGTTTGGTATCTGAGGATAGGCTGGATCCCAAGGTGAGGAGGTCTCTGGATAGCCTTTCCTTCAGTCCTCCCCCCCCCTGTAATTCTTTTAAACAGGAACAATCTTGGGTTAAAATGTTTGAGATGGGTGGGTGGCCCCATATCTCAATTGGGGCCATGTCTATCTACTGGAGGTGGTCTCTTCAAGTTCTATCTCCCCACTGTTAGGAATTTTGGATAATTTCTTCCCCATTGGGTCCTGGAACCCTCTCACATCCCTGACTTCAGGGACTTTCTAGTAGTTCTCCCGTTTCCCTGCCCCCAACTGTTACATATATCTATTAATTCTCCTGGCCCTGTGGGCTTCTCTCACTATTCCTTAATATTTATCCAATAACATTTATGCTATTTGTACCTTCTTTTATATTGACCTTTATCCACTGCCCACAGGAAAAGGGCTTTCTCTTTATCTTTTTTAACTTTCCCCTTACCTATAACCTGTATGCTATTAGCACCTTCTCTAGCCTTCTTCTTCCCTGGGTCCCTTTATACTTTCCTGGTTTTTATAGTTAATCTTTGTTATATAGCTACATCATAATATGTGAAGCTAGAAACTGCAGTTCAGAGAGAACATGTGATATTTGTCTCCCTGGTTCTGGGTTACAGCTGCCAAAATAGATCCATCCATTTATCTGCAAATTTCATTTTTCTTTCCAGCTGAATACTATACCTGTTTTGCATATCACCACATTCTTATTGTCAATTCATCCATTGAAGGGCATTTAGGTTGTCTGTATTTCCTTGCTATTGCCCCTAGGGAAGTAAAGGGTTAGAACAAATATGAATAGGATATAGAGGCCATTGGTTATATGCAAATGAATAATATGTCTGAGTCTTATGGGGGTTTTACTTTCAATATTTTGAGGACTCTGCACACTGATCTGCACAATGTCTCTATAGTCTGAGCGCATGTGTTTCTTAACTTTCTGCTTCTACCTTTATTAATACTACTTTTTTTGTCTTGTCTGGTTTGGTTTCCTGGAGCATTTTATACTGTGAAAGTAAAGCCAGATAAAATCAAGGACAATATTTCAGTGCTCATAAGTAGATGGAGAAGAAACATTTAGTAAATTTTAGTCATCTCTTTATAATAAGATTGTTGAATTAGTTAGGTACAGAATGAACGCACCTCATTCACTACAATAAATGTAGACAACAAACCTAAAACTATTATAATTCCAAGTGAGGAAAAATTGAAAATGTTTTCTTTCAAAGCAGTAGAAAGAAAAAGATCTACTAACATCGCTTTTACTCAATATATTACCAGAAAATTCAATAGAGAAATTAAGCAAGATGAAAAATAATAGGTACAGAGATATGTAAAGAGTAAATAAAGGATTTCAAATCATCTCTATTTGCTGAGTAGATTTTATATAGAAAAAATAATAGGTTCCTCTAAAAGAATACTAGAACTGACAGGTAAGGTAAAATAGCACTAAAATAAATCAATACACAAAGTTCAACAACTTTCTATGGACCAACAAGTACATTGAGAAAGAAAACAGAAAGACAGTAGAATTCATGTTAGCCATCATGAATGAAAAAAATAAAACAAAGCAAAACAAACAAAAAACAATGCCAATAAACTCAATGACTGAAAGAATTAGAGAGATGTCAGAAGGAGTGACTCCATAGTTCTGTATGTTTGGAAAATTAGCTTTGAAAAAGTGGCCATTCTACTCAAGCATCTCACATATTGACTGCAAATGGCATTGTCATACCAATGACATTCTTCAGAGAGGTAGAAAATAGCTTCTAAAATCTCCATGGAATGATTAAAGATCCCAGTAGCCAACAAAAATTCTGAGAATAAAAGAACAAATCCAAGAAGCATACAATTGTTTGGGTTTCTGGAATTCATGGTCAATCAAGAACATGTTCTCCTAAAAGAAATAAGAAAACATTCAAGTAAATGTCTATGTTGAAATTCTGAACAGCTCTTCACACTGAAATATGGCAATATTTAAAAATAACCATTTAAAAAAAAGTTCCTGAAGATCACTAGCAAAGGCTATTACAATTGTATGCCTCAGCACCAGAGCGAAAGGAATGGGCTCCTCTTCTTTTCCAAAAAAGTGTACAGTCTTCCCAGCACCCAGGATCTGATCTATCCCTTACACCCAGGCATCATTCCTAAATTCTCCTCTTCCCTGTGCATTATAATCCCAACTGGGCTGTCCTGAATGAGGCTTGACAGTAGGACTGGATGTTAATCCAGTGCTTTGTGCAAAATCAGTAGCTGAAAACTAGCAAAAACAAAAGCAATTCTACATAGATGTAGCCACTCATTTATACACTTGAAGCCTAACTTTTAGTTGCTTATATCTTCTGGGGAAAAAAAGTGTTCTTGATTGATCATTAATACCAAACACCTTAACAGTACTTGTTCACTGGTCTTCAATGTTTATGGTACACATGGATATGAAAGTACCATTCTTGGGATTCTTTTCTCTCCAGCCTTTTGGTTGTCAAGTCTGAGTGCAAGTGCTGCTTGCTACCTGCATCTCACCTGGGTGACTCTCGCCAGGGCTGCTTTTGAGTGCTTGACTATTTATGACCTGTTTAATCTTCAGGCTGTTGAATGTTTGAGCATAGCCATGCTGCTCCTTGTATAAGGGAAAATAATTCTTCTATCTTGATAGTATTGGACAGTTCTTTGGGGGTAAGCAAAGCAGACTCTAAAATAGCACTCATATAGAACTCAAGACGTATTTTGCCTGAGAAGCTTATAGAACAGAATGAGTGGGAATAAAGGAAATTTCAAGGAGAGTTTTGGACTCAAATTAGGAGGAGCTTATAAAACAAACAAACCTCAGTTCAGATGATGTTGCTGATATCACAGCTATTATATCATTTATTATGTTTAAGTATCTTCAGGAAAAATCTTAATTTTCCATTCCAAATGCCTGGTATCATATATCTTTGAAAATTGTAGAAAACTTTAGGGTTTTTTTTTTGATATTCCATAGAAAAATTCATTACATCCATAGATTATTTTAACCTCTCCTTTTTCTCAATCACGATTTTTCAAACTTGACACTCTGTATATATTATGAAAAGTGATTCCTTGTTAATGGATACTGTTCTGCACACTGCAAACACTAGCAGCCCTTCCGGCCTCCACCTACTAAGTACTAGTACTGGCTATTTCTCCACTTGTTTCCCTAGATGTTGCCAGTTAACTGGGAAGAAAGATTGTGTCTGACAGAAACCCACAGGTTTAAGGTACTATGCTGCACCTTTAAACCTTATAAACTCTAACCCATATACAGTCTAATGCTATTATAGTTAACACTGAAGTTTAAACACACACACACACACACACACACACACACATATAACTAGTAACATATTAGTCTTTCTTATCTAATTATCAGATGTGCTAATATACCAACTTACACAAACAAGAATAGCAGCAGCACTAATAGTAATATATGTTTTTCATCTTACTCTGTGTTAGCTAAAGCAGCTGAGAGTTGGATTTTTTCAGCATGGCTTCTTCATCTGAAATTATAGGCTTTGGTAGTTGATATTATTGAGACTAAAAGCTTCTCAGAGCAACATAAAGTGGAAATGATTATCCATGGAATAACTGTTAAAGCTAGAATATCCTAGACTGTTATCCTAGAATATCACTTGAGCCTGTTATGCTAAGGCAAGTCATGTGGTGTTTACGATGTAAATCAATAGAGTAGTAAAGTTCACTTCCTTAGGAAGGCAGTGGAAGTGAAAGTAGTGAGTAATTGTGAGCACTAATGTCTTCTACAGTGAGTAAAATTCTGCCTTTGGATTGCAGGGTGAGACTTTACTCTTCTGGGTAGTACATTCTATTTCTACTTTGGATACAGATCTCCTCACTACTCTCTATCATTCTGTAAAGAGGAGATTTTCAGGAGAAATGAAGTCAAGCATTATAGGAACTACATTAGAGACCAAGAAACCTCTTATTTAGGCAAAGTAATCCTTGAACATGGACTCTGAGGCATACTGCTTTTATGTGCACAAGTTACCCTCTGTTTCATAAGGATTAATCAAGAAATAAGCAGAGTTTCTTGGATAGCAAATCTGAGCTGGCAACCATGAGTGGTAAGTAGTATCCTATCAGTCTGTGGCATCCTCATGTCTTTGGGGGTAGTTCTATAAAACTTTGCTCGATCTTCTAAGATTGGTTCAGTGGACACGTGAGAAACCCTGTCCTATAAAAAGTGAGATAGAAAATAACTGAATCTTCTGGACTTTATGGTCTCATGATGGACTACTCAGCCTTGCCATCATAGTATGATGACTACCACAGATGATGTAATAACAAATATGTATGTTTGTATTCTTATAAACCTTTATACCAATTAGCTGGAGGAGCTAAAGAGTTGTAGCCTATGTCTCCCTGAATTTAACTGAACATTTAGTCTGTGGTTATGTCAGAACAATGAAAGATACTTGGCCCAAATCTCATGCACACTCCCTTTCAAAGACCCACAGAACCACAGGAAGATAGGAAGTAGTGAATGAGGAAGAAATGTGGTCGTCACTCAGTGACCATTGGTGCTTGAATGAAGAACTCAGTGTCTTTGAAACAGACATAGTTCTTAGAGGGGTGTAAAGCAGATCCAGGCACAGAAACACTAGCTCAAATGTAAGAAATCTTTTTTCTTTCTAGTGTAAATAGTAGACAAATCATTTGTCACGTCTCCCTTGACCAGCAAGAAGGACACGACCATGAGCTCTTCCTTAAGCAGTTTATTCAGGACCTTGTTACAAGCTTCTTCTTTAGTTATTCAGGACCTTGTTACAAGCTTCTTCTTCTCCTGGTGAATGCCCACAGAACTAAATACCCCTGTTCCCGCCAACCCCTGCAGGCCACGTGGGAACAGCAGGTAGGCCGCCCAATGTGGAAGTAGCCAGAGGCAGCAAGCTTAGCCAAATAAGAACTTGTTATATCAGAGAGCACTCGCTTTTTGGGCTAGCGGAAGGCGGAAACTAGCGCCGTCTTAGGGCTCGGCACATCGCAGCTCTCCACAATTCTCCCTTTTTGTTTTAAACGAACCAGGCAAGAGTAGAGGTCTGATCTCTGAAGAAGTAGAGAGGAACATTGTACTGGCTCTCCTGCGAGCATCACCCACCCGATTCAAGCCAGACCCGTCCGATACCAATTTTTCTCAGAGGCGGGAATAATTAAGGGGATTTTGGAGGAAGGGCGGTATCAACCCACATCAATCAGACATTCTCTTCTCGGGGTCTCTAGAAGTTGATCCGGAGTGCAGTGCCACGCCTCGCAGCCTGAACATGATGATCAAATGCGCATGGCCGCCAACCATACTTGGGGAGACTGTCCTGCCTCAATGGCTGTAAATGCATGCACCATCATGGCCTCATCACGCCTTTGGGTGAACCTAATTTTGCACATGCAACACAAGCCCACAAGGGAGACTAGCAACAAGAGACCCACCAAGGCCCCCATTCCCACCCATTCCTTCAGGTGATTCATGGCGGCGCTGATCCACGAGGACAATTGTGTAGAATTCACCATGGCGATCGACAAACACAGCTGCTCCATCATATCATCAAACTCTGCAGATCAATTGCCTAAAAGATACTTAGACAACTTGCAAGATAAATTTGCAGCCTTGGTAAAGTTCTCATACTGTACTGAATTCACACATATCCCAGAAAACCTCCACTGACATCCCAGCTGGGCAAATGTTCATAAACTAGCTGTTTAATCAGAGGCATTGCTTGATCAGGGTCTCCAAAAATCTTTCCCACAGCCTCCACCATTCTAGCTACAAAATCTGAAAAGGGCTCCATAGGGCCTTAAATAATCTTAGTAAGGTTGCCTGACACTTCCCCTTTATTCAGGAGAGCTTTCTACGCCTTAATGGCAAAAACCTGCAATGGGTAGCCAGTTTGCTGGTTGGCAAACCTCTCTATCCCAGGCTGGGTTGCCCGCGGCTTGATTTGCAGCTGCTTGCTCATTAGCAAACTCTATTAGGAATGCTCTCCAATCTACTGTCCTGGGGAAAGGCACACTTTTGCAAGCTCACCCTAATCACTAGGGGTCATGCAATGTCTGTTCAAAGCTTCCACCTATGCTACAGTGAAGGAGGCTGTGAGCCCGTAGGTCCTCACTGACTCTGCTATTGACTTTATGGTTTTGAATTCCAGGGGCTCATGGTCTTTGCCCTTGTGGATCCTGAAAAACTGACCAGCAAGGCTCTCTTCTAACTTCCTTAATCAACATTTCTAGTTCCTCATCGTCCTCACTGCTCTCTTCTTTCTCTTCGTCTCCACATTCTGACCTCACTCTTCACTGATCTCTGTTCTTTCACTTGCTCTAACACTGCCTGACCCTCCTCAACTGCCTTGCAGCACCGTTGATCATCTAGGCAGTTTCTGACTAACTTCCATATTGGGCGCCATGATCCTAGGCAAAATCAAAGTCCTGGCCGAGTTTATCCCAGCACGAGACCGTCAGGGTCCCCAACACCGCAAACCATGGTACAGCTGTATCTACCTCCTTGATAAAAGTCTTGATTGTGGATTTCTTCAGCCCCTTGGACTGAAGGAGCTCCTGAAGAGCGGTAAAAATTGGGTGAGATTTTGACATACCCATTACTTTCGTTTTTCGTTCCGCTCACGACGAAAACCTTTCTTGCTCCTCTCCAGAGACCTTATAGCCTGATCTTCCTCAGGACCTTCTTGACCTCTTATCCCCGAGGCTTTTCCCTTGTCTCTTTCCCCAAGGGTTTGGTTCCAATGTACCTGGAACTTACCAGCTGGCTTCCCTGACCGCAAAAGGTTCTGAGCCTACACAGGAGAGAGATTCCCTGTACGGGCCACCAGCTATCGTGTCTCCCTTGACCAGCAAGAAGGACACGACTACAAGCTCTTCCTTAAGCAGTTTATTCAGGACCTTGTTACAAGCTTCTTCTTCTCTAGTTATTCAAGACCTTGTTACAAACTTCTTCTTCTCCTGATGAATGCCCACAGAACTAAATACCCCTGTGCCTGCCAACCCCTGCAGGCTACGTGGGAACAGCAGATAGGGCGCCCAATGCGGAAGCAGCCAGAGGCAGCAAGCTTAGCCAAATAAGAACTTGTTATATCAGAGAGCACTCACTTTTCGGGCTAGTGGAAGGCAGAAACTGGCGCCATCTTAGGGCTTGGCACATCGCAGCTCTCCACAGTTGTTCTTCCACCAAAAGTAATATATTCTGAGATAGAAGATTCCTTATTATTTACCATGCCTCTGAAGCCTTTACAGTGTGTTCATGTGCTCATGCACCCCCACACAAAGTATATTTACACACACACACACACCACACCACACACACATACACACACCATACCACATACACACACAGCACATTTATATACACACACTACATTGCCCACACACACATGCACACAACACACACACACAGTGATAAAATTTGTCTATTTTATGTGGACTTATCAAAGGTTTTCACTGTTGACCCTGTTACCAGCCATATCACACAGTTAAATTAATCTATGAGTATTTCTACAGCTGCTCCCTTTTAGCTAGCAAATACTATAAAGTCTCTGCATGTGACCAGTTCAGAGTGAGTGAGAAGAGGCATTGTTTCTGTGGATGTTTTGTTTTAGGATGAACTTTTGCTGTTAATGAGGAGAAGGTTGCTATGCACTGTGGTGTGCTCGCAGTTCTGTGGCTGGGG
>JADRCC010573311.1:387-11771 GCA_019843855.1 Hylomyscus alleni | reverse complement strand
AATGCCAGAGCCCATGGTAGGAGAGATGTTCCTTCCAGGCCTGGGTAGCTATCAGGAAAAGCTGACAGTAGTATAGAGAATAGTTCAGTGGCAGAGCATTGTCTATCACGAGTGGTTTTTTGAGGAGACTCCTCAGCCCATCTATCGCTTCCTGTATCTTTCTTAGTTTGCTTCTCTGTCACTGTGTGAAAGTGACCTAAAACAGCTTGGGTGAGGACAGAGTTTATTTGGGTTACAGGTTACAGCCAAGGAAAATCAGGGCAGGAACTCAAGGTAGAAACCTGGGGTTGGGAATGGAAGCAGAGACCACTGGAGAGTGCTGCTGACTGACTGGCTTGGGTCTTAAGGCTAGGTGCCTAAGCAGTCCCACTTGGGCACTGAAAACCTAGTCCTTAGAGAGCCACTGGTTTGTAGTCAGTGGTGGAACCCTGGAATCACTGGTTCTGTCATCAATGAAAGTGGCAGCAGCAGGGTAAATTAACTTGGTGACACAAGAGAAGATCAGTCAGGGAAAGGAGTGATCGTCCTTCTCCCCCGCCTGCCTTTTTTATCTGGACCTTTGAGGGCGGGTCTTCCTAACATCTACTGTTAAGACAATCAGAATTCTTCAGGCCAGGTTCCCTACTTGGTTGATCCTGCTAATTTGTGGTAAGATGACATTAAAGCAAACTATCATAGGGATGGAGAGATAGCTCAGATGTTGCTCTTCCAGAGGACCCAGGTTCAATACCCAATTCCCAATATGGCAGCTCACTCTTTATAATTCTAGTTCCAAAAGACCTGGTATCCTCACACAGACATCCATGTAGGCAAAACATAAAAGCAAACAAGTCCTTTAAAATAAAACAAAATATAAAAAAATCATAACCTTCCAATATCAACCAAACAAAAGGCCTGAGAGAAGCCCACAGTTTACAAACCACCAGTGAGCGAATAGCACCATCTTCTGGCTAGAATGGAACTGTGGCTACTATGCTTGGATCACTGCATTCACCTTCCGTGGAACCCGTCGGGATGGGGAGGTCTCTAACCTTTTCCCTCAGTCCAGCTGGAGATACGTCCAGGCTAAACTGAGAGCTTGGCCAAGGCCATTCCTCCTCCAGGCCTTGTAAGCTTTACTGTTAGGAAAATCTTTTTTTGTTGGTTTTTTTTTTTAAAGATTTATTTATTATATGTAAGTACACTGTAGCTGTCTTCAGACACACCAGAAGAGGGCGTCAGATCTCATCATGGGTGGTTGTGAGCCACCATGTGGTTGCTGGGATTTGAACTCATGACCTTCTGAAGAGCAGTCAGTGCTCTTCCCCGCTGAGCCATCTCACCAGCCCTTGTTTTTTTTAAAACAGGGTTTCTCTGTGGTTGTCTTGGAACTCACTCTGTAGAGCAGGCTGGCCTTGAACTCAGAGATCCACTGCCTCTGCCTCCCAGGTGCTGGGATTTAAGGCATATGCCACCACTGCCCGGCACAGGAAAATCTTATAGGAAGAGCCCAAGTTAGAAAATGCAGGCTGCGGAGCCGGGTATGGTGGCACACACCTATGATCCCAGCACTTGGGAGGCAGAGGCAGGCGGTCTACAGAGACAGCCTTCCAGGACAGCCAAGACTACACAGAGAAACCCTGTCTTGAAAAACCGAAAAAAGAAAATGCAGGCTGCTACAATGAACAAAGGAGTCCAGAAATCAGGCCTGGGGACACAGGAAGGTCCTGTGAGTGCTGCCATTTGGGGTTTATAGTTACAGCCTTCTATCACCTTTCTTCCCTGCCCAAAAGTGGACAAAGATGAAGCAGAGCTGTGGGGTCTACTGGTCCTCAACCTCTTTCCACAGTTTCCTTGAAATGCGCTGCCACTGAGGGGGCCACAGTTTATCTGTTCAAGGTGAACCCAACTTCTCTTGGCAATCCAAGTGTAACCTAGAGCTCACTACAGGACATCTTATTTCAAATCACCAGTGTCCTTCCTCCTCACCAAAGGCTTTGAAGTCTTCCGAGGAGGACCTGGCAATCAGTCTGAACTGCCTTACTCTGCCCATGTTCCCATCAGCCACAAAATGGACATGACTGAACCAGCTTCATTATAGCGTAAAGACTAGAGTCAATGTAAAATGACAATGTGAGTCAATGTACTCTGGCTCACAGCAATTAAAATCTTACGGGCAGCTTTCGGTAAATGGCTCAGCAGTTAAGAGCATTGACTGCTCCTCTTCCAGAGTATAATTCCCAGAAACCACAGGGTGGCTCACAACCATTTGTAATGAAATCCGATGCCCTCTTCTAGTATATGAGGAGCACTCATATACATAATGTAAATAAATCTAAAACAAAACAAAAAGGCAAATGTTTCTCCTGTTTCTTCAGGAGAGCCTAAGGCAGGTTTCAAGCAGCTGAGCACACACAGGCATACCAGACTTTGGGACTAGAACCCTTCAAACAGGCAGCTTGATGGACTCAGCCACTCTAGAGAACGGATACATCATCACTTAAGGCTATGATAAGTAGGTGACCCCTCAATCAGTCCCAATACCACCCTGAAACCAAATCCTAGGCTGACATCCCAGGCCCGTGTGGCCAGCTCTGGACCTTGAATCATGAAGACGCAGCAGCCAAAACTGCTAAAAAGAGGGCAACACGCACAAAGGCTTGTTTTATTTTAATGACTGAACCATGTGAGGCCTCAGCCAGGCCACTATGTACAGACATGAGGGAAGCTTTATTTCTTGGTCTCTTCCTCCTTAGACAGAGTCTTGATGATCTCTTCCTTCTTGGCCTGGAGGCGCTCCTCCCGGCGCTTTCGTGCTTCCTTGGTCTTAGACCTGCGCGCCTCAGCCTGGTCACTAGTGCAAGGAAGAGAGAGACAGTCAGCCTGGGTGCAGATGAACAGCTGGGAAGGGACACCCCACACCTCTAAACCCTTGGAGCTGTGTCATCCCAAAGAACAGCAGCTCATTTCACCTACATAGGTGAGGATGGGCAGGTGGTAGGTGTGACAGCCGCTGCCAAGTATCAAACAGTACTAAAGGCAAAATGATGTTCAGCACTGTCCCCCAAGTATTATTTAATGTACATAAGTGCACTGCAGTGGTCTCCAAACACATCAGAAGAGGTTGTTGAGCCACCATGTGGTTGCTGGAACTCAACTCAGGACCTCTGGAAGAGCAGTCAGTGCTCTTAACCAGAGACATCACTCCAGCCCCAAGATCATTCTTGGAGAACTTACGCCAGTAGCTTCTTGCGGGCCTTGTCAGCCTTCAGCTTGTGGATGTGCTCCATGAGAATCCGCTTGTTTTTGAACACATTCCCTTTGACCTTCAGGTACAGGCTGTGGTACCTGCAGGGACAACCACCAAAAACTCTGGTTAACAATGGGATGTGAGCTATTCCTCTCCCCAAGGTCACCAAGTCTGTCACTATAGGGAGTCTAGTTCCCAAACAAAGACTTTGGGGCAGCTCCTACACATGACTTGCCTAGCCAATTCAGATTTTGGTTAATGATAGCATAAAGGGAAACCCCACTAGATTTAGGCAATTCCCTCGGCTGGATTCCCTGCTCAAACCGACAGAGATGGATGAAAAGACAAAGCATCAAAGTGGCAGAGGGCGGGCTTACATATGGCGGTCAATCTTCTTAGATTCCCGGTATCTCCTGAGAAGCCGGCGCAGGATCCTCATCCTTCTCATCCAGGTCACCTTCTCGGGCATCCGAGCATTGGCGGTACCCTTCCTCTTCCCTGAGCAAGAATTATGGATGAGACTCTAAGTTTCAAGTCACTCAGAGAAAACTGAGCTGCCTCCCCCTCTCTTGTCTTTCATTTTCAGAAATATTAACTCCAAACACTTAATTCTTTTACCTACTGAGTCAAGAGAACACAAACAGCAGAGGCAGATAGCTCTGCACAAGGCCAGCCAGAGCCGCATAGGCGACGGTCTCAATAAGCACAAATATTAACAATGTACCCTTTCAGGGCTGGGGGAACAGCACAAAGCTGGCCTTGAAATTGAGATCTACTGGCTTTAGCTCAAACTTGGAAATTACTGTCCTCTCATTCTATAAGCATGAGGTTGCGATAAGACATGCATGACCCTCATCGCTTTAAACAGCAGAGGCTATCAAAGTCATTTCCTAAATGTGGAGGAACATGCACACAGGTGAGCCATGAGTGCTGGGGCCAAACTTCACTTCCTCTGCATGAGCAGTATGTGTCTCCCAACTTCTGAGCAGCCCCTTCAACGGCCCAGTTTTAAAACATCCAATATAACCCCCAGCATAATCGGTATAACATAGGGACTTAATGTTGACATCTTTTCCCCACCAACAAACAAACCCAGTACTAGTGCCAACTTGTATCTTTGTAAAAGAAGTTATCACCCAGCAATGGCACAAGATGGGAGAAAAAGATCACCAGTGTCAGTGTAGATCTCTAAACTAGAGTTTTAACCTTGCTGATCAAGTGCTCTACCACGACCCACTGTTTGAGAGGCAGGGTGAAAGGTTAGACCATTCTTACCTATGCCCATATGCCTGCCCTTCCGTCGGGCCAAGGTGTTTTTCCGGCAGCGAGCCCGGGAATGGACAGTCACAGGCTTCCGGATGATCAGGCCATCTTTGATCAGCTTCCTGATCTGCTGACCTGGGAAAGCACAACATATCTGCTTAGTTAGAAAATTACAGCCGGGCAGTGGTGGCGCATGCCTTTAATCCCAGCACTTGGGAGGCAGAGACAGGTGGATTTCTGAGTTCAAGGCCAGCCTGGCCTACAGAGTGATTTCCACGACAGCCAGGGTTACAGAGAAACCTTGTCTCAAAAAAAAAAAAAAAAAAAAAAAAACAACAACAAAAATTGCCAGCCACAAAACTCAAGCTTTATCCTTGACCCAACATCCTGAAAAGGAGCTAAAACCCTGGAATACTTGGAGTCACCAGTCTGATACTAACAAGCCTTGCTTAGTATCTTGAAGCCTCATCCAACATCCTCTAGTTCTCAACTAACTTTTTAAAACACTGGATGGTTGCATCTTATAAACTAATGCAAAGGATATATGTGTGTGTGTGTGTGTATGAATGTATGTATGTGTATGGGAGGTAAGTGCTGAGGGTGAAGGACCATACTCACGGGAGTTGGCATTGGCGATTTCATTGGTCTCATTGGGGTCCAACCAGACCTTCTTTTTCCCACAGCGGAGGACACTAGAGGCAAGCCTCTTCTGTAGCCTGAGCATACTGGGGTACACAAAAAGTATATTAAGCTCTGGAAGCCACATCTTAAGAACACTCCAAGCAAAATCTTCCCTCTAAAGTCTTAGTACTTTTAAAGGAAATTAACAAAATATACACCAACATGCATACATTACTATTAAGGGTAAATACACCCCCCAGCCCTAAAATTTTTGCCACCCTTTCCTGTCCTTTAATAACCATCTCCAAAGCAAGGTCTGAAATCCAAACCAAGACCTGGGGGATGAACGTGGCCATGGTGGATAGTCATTTGGGATTTGGGGCGGGGGAGCTTAAGCTCTTCAGGGTACTTGGCTCTGTAAAGACTTTAATGAAGATCCGACTCCAATGGAGCAGACTGTGGCGTAGCCTGTTTACCCAGGAAGTCAGGCTCTTTGCTTACTGGGATCTTTTTCACATTAATAAACGCCGACCAGCCGTTCCGGTGAAGGCCAGCCTGGCGCCTCACCCTCCGCACTCGGAGGCCTGGGCTTGCCCGAGGCATGTCCCATGTTACATGGCAGAGGTCCGCTGGGCTCCAGGAGTCACTCCGCGCCCAGTCGCCGCCGCTCTCCCCGAGTGGTGCCCCACGCCGCGAGCCAGGCGGAGAGCAGCACCCGCGGGAAGTCTTTTCGGGCCTCGGCGTCCCGCGGTCCACCCTCCCTAGGCCCAGGCCGCGTGTGCTCTCCGCGCTCCGGGAGCCGCCGCACCACGCCAGCCTCCCCTCTCCTCTTAGCCATCTAGGGTCCCGGCCCCGATCCCCGCCAAAATTCGCTAGCCCCGTCGGCCCCGTCGGCCCCGTCGGCCAAGAACCGAGAGCCGGGCCCGCTCACCTCATGGCTGCAGACGCAGCAGCAAAAGGAAAGAGCTTGTGGGCCGCGGGCTCCTCCCATTATCTGCGAAGGGGAGAGCCCAAGCCCCATTCCATGATTGTCTGTATTTCCGCTACGCTATTTCATCTTCCTCCATCTTAAGTTCATTTATTTCCTTCCTAAAAAATCATGATCATAGATATTCAAGATCAAGAACCGATTTTAAACTTTAAAACACAAAACATGCACCCCTTCCGTCCGGCAAAATGGTTCGGTCCAACTTCACGGCGCACATGCGCAGTAAGGACACCGGATCACGTGGTTATTTGGGTAGCCGGAAGTCACGCTAAGTCGCGCAGGCGGAGTGAGGAGCGTTTGGCCTTGTCTTCGCAGAGGGCTAGTGGTCCGTGAGACGTTATTAAATTAGCCGGGAGAAAATTAGCGAAAGAAATGTTAGGGAATATTGACAGCAGAGAGCAAGCAAGCACTACCTCGCTTTCACTCTCGGAGAGTAAGAACTCGTGTGCAGGCTAAACCGAAAGATTTTTGTCGGTGCCACCGCAAATCCCTAATCCCTGGGTGTTTCGATTTCCTCCATTGTAGTACGAACCTAATCCTAATATTTCTGTCATCCACTTGTGAAAATCATATGCATCTACTTTTACAAAAAAAGGCATTAGCACAAGCAAGCGGAATCAATCTAGTTTGCCTCAATCTGTACTGTAGCAAGCACATGAGAAGACCTACGTTGACTGAGTAAACGAAGGGTTGTCAGAATAAAAAAAGACCAGTGGCTCAGGAGACCCCTGGCTGAATGCTCTAGGGGAGTTAAAATCCGCGGAGATCCGGAGCAGAGCACTAACGGTCAGGAAATGAGATGGAGGTGGCCAGGCAGCCAGGCAATCTGGGTTACAGAACGAGAGCCTGTCTTTAAAACAAAAACAAAATCTGGCCAGGCATTATGATGGTATTCCTGTAATCCCAGTAGTTGGGAGGCAGAAGGATCAGAATTTCAAGGCCATCTTTAGCTACACATGGAGTTCAAGGCCAGCCTGGATACTGGAATCCCCGATTTAAAAAAATAATAATAAAATAATAAATAAATAAATAAATAAATAAATAAAAGCTGGGGAATGGGACTAGAGATGGCACGGGCTTGCGCTCTTGCAAAGGATTGCAGTTGGATTCCTAAGACCCATATCTGGTGGTGGTTCAAAACTGCCTGTAATTCCTGTCCTTGAGATTTGGTGCCCATCTCATCAGCCTTCTCATGTACCAGCATAGAGGGTAGAGTGGATATGCTGGCATACGTGTACACATACACATAAGTTAAAAATAACCCGGGCTGTCGAGATGGCTCAGAGGGTAAGAGCACTGACTGTTCTTCCGAAGGTCCTGAGTTCAAATCCCACAGCCATGTGGTGGCTCACAACCCTCTTCTGGTGTGCCTGAAGTCAGCTACAGTGCACTTATGAATAATAAATAGATCTTTGGGCTGAGGCGAGCAGAGGTCCTAAAATTTAATTCCGAACAACCATACAAAGGCTCACAACCATCTGTACAGCTACAGTGTACATAAAATAAAATAAATAAGTCTAAAAAATAAAAATAACTCTCATTTCTTAAAGTCCCAGACCCAAACTGGGTATGGTAGTAAATATCTTTAATCCCAGCACTCAGGAGGCAGAGGCAGGTGGATCTCTATGAGTTTGAGGCCAGCCTAGTCTGTATAGAGAGTTCCAGGACTCCACAATAGAGACCTTGCTTCAAAGAACAAACAAACAAAAAACCAAAGTTCTGGGCTGGAGAGATGGCTGGAGAGGAGTTAAGAGCCATCTCTCTTGCTGCTCTTCCAGAGGTCATGAGTTCAATTCCCAGTAAGCACATAGTGACTCACAACCATTTGTCATTAGATCTGATGTCCTATTCTGGTGTGTCAGCAACAGTGTATACATTAAATAAATAAATAAACCTTAAACAAAACAAAACAAAACAAAAGTTCTAGATCAGGGTTCTGGCCCTCATTCTTACTTGGATCAAGAGTCTTTCTTGGGGGGCAGTGGTGGCGCACACCTTTAATCCCGGCCCTTGGGAGGCAGAGGCAGGCAGATTTCTGAGTTCGAGGCTAGCCTGGTCTACAGAGTGAGTTCCAGGACAGCCAGGGCTACACAGAGAAACCCTGTCTTGAAAAATCAAAAAAAAAAAAAAAATCTTTCTCGATGGCCTCAACTCTACCTTCCTGCCTCTACCTTCTCTCAAGTGCTTGAATTGTAAGAACAGGTCTGTACCTCTGTGCTTGCTTGCTAACTTCTTCCTCTGAATTTCCTAGGCAGTAAAACGAGCTGAGAGTTAAAATGGAAAGGGCCAAGGTAAGGAGGGTAACATATCTATGCCCTGCCTCAGAAATATACAACTTAAAAACAAAACAAAACAAACTTCATTTTGGTGGTGGTGCATGCCTCCAAGCCCAGCATTTAGGAGGCAGAAGCGAGGCAGATCTCTGTTTTGTTGTTGTTGCTATTGTTTGTTTTTTGGAGACAGGGTTTCTCTGTGTAGCCTTGGCTGTCCTGGAACTCACTCTGTAGACCAGGCTAGCCTTGAACTCAGAAATCCACCTGACTCTGCCTCCCAAGGGCTGAGATTAAAGGTGTGCACCACCACCACCCGGCTGTTCTGTTCATTCGAGTTTTGTGACAAGGTCTCTCTATGTAGCTATGGCTGGCCTCAACTTCACGATGTGATCTAATCTGGCCTCTAGCCCCCCAAACATGGCTGTACACCATCATACTCAGCTTCTGGCCTTCATATTGTTCTCTCATCTTGCCAATAATTTCAATGAGCAAAGATACCATAGTATTAGCAACGTGTGTAGCACAGGTTGTCCTGAGGGTCACTATGTAAATGAGGCTGGCCTACCTCTGTCTCCAGTGTTGGGATTAAATGTATGCCCCACCACTGCTTGGCTTGAGAGTGACCCTTTTAGGATCCAATAACCAGCTGAGCTGGAGCCAAATTGGCACCGAGTTGCTAGGATCCTACTTCTAGCCACAGTTCTAGGACATGCGTTTCTCAGTCAAGGATAAAGGAGAGACAGACCATCCTAGGTCAACAGTCATGGTGTACAATTTTGAATAGCCCTTCCATCCATCTTCATACTTCCTCCTCTTTCCTTTCTCATAGAAGCAACAGGGACTTTGCCAAGCCTGAGAGACCTTAGTAACTGATGAGGCCGAAGCATTCCTGGATCCCTGGACAGCATTCCTACTGTCTCTGTTGGCCTTCTCCTTTGGACACTCACCCCATCCATCCTCAGCCCCAGCTGGCAGACCTAGAGCCAGGTTGGAGAGGGAGGTCTACTCAGCTAGTTTCATGGCGGCCTGGGACTCACACTGGGGAGAAAGGAGTTAAATCCAGGTCCCAGGATCACAGGGACCGGGAAGTTCCGGTGGCCCAAGCTGGAGTCGCTCAGGGAGACCAGCTGAGAGAGTAGTTTGGGACAGAAAGGGAGGCGGTACCAGCCATACCAACCTGCGCTTCACCCCCCATCAACGCTTGGCACACACTGGTAAACGCCCCCCACCTCCACCCCAGTCTCAAGGCCCGGTTCCCCTTAGTCCCCTGCAGACCGCCCTCATCCCAGACTAATCAGAGGACAACGATCGAGCCCCTCCGCGATCTGGAGGCCAGCCGGGTTCCGCCACTTGGCCATTGTCTGCGCGCAGCCAGCGGAGGGGCTCGAGGGGCGGGGCCGCGGCGCTGGGCGGGAGCGAGGGAGGGGCGGGGGGGGAGATGCTGAGCCTTCAGGGGCGGAGGCGGCGGCGGCGGCGGCGGCCGCAGAGAGCAGAGCGGGAGCCGGGAAGGCAGCAAGCTTGCAGCCGGAGGTCCGGCTGGGCGACTGCACCCGGTGCTGGCTGCGCGACGCCGCGCTGCTCTCGGCTCGAACGGCCTCTCCCATGCGCTGAGGGCGCCCGGCTGGGCCGGGAGGGCGGCCGGACCGGAGGATCCTCTCCATGGTCCAGAAGAGCGGCATGTCCCGGGGCCCTTACCCACCTTCCCAAGAGATCCCTATGGAGGTCTTCGACCCCAGCCCACAGGTGAGACGAGGTGCCAGGCTCGAGGGAAAGGACCGCTCCTGGGGACCTTGGTTGGGGTCGGCTCGGAAAGCCCCAGGAAGGAAAGGGTTATATGCCCCGCGTGGATGGGAGAGGGGTGTCTGCGCGACCCCCCATTCTCGAGGGTTAATGATCGATGGACTATTGGCCCGAGTCGGGCTGCGGTGCTGCGGAGCGGAGAGGAGGCGGGTGGAATGCCTGTCAACCTCGCCTCCAGGTCTCCCCCGCGTCCAGGTTCCTGCTGCTGGGGTACCGGCTCCAGCAGGCTGACAGCGGGGATGCTGATGGGGGTTGGGGGGAATCCAGGCCTTGAGAAGCGGAGTTGGAGGGAGGCTGGAGAGCGAATCAGGCGAGGGGGGCGACGCAGAGCACGTTTAGGGGCGCTAGTGGGTGTGGGTGGGGCGGGGGTAGTACTGGGAAAAGGCAGAGACGATGGTCAGAGGGCGTTGCCAACAGGCCTTCGAAGGCTCAGACATTGGCTTTCCAAGGTGGAGAAAGGATCAGCTCTGGGAGGCCCTCCCTTAGTCACCTGGTCTCCATCCCTCTCTTGGATGTTTCCCTACTCCCAACACCCATATTAGTTTACCCCTCCCCCTGCCCCAAGGGGTGGGAGCCTCCAAAGTTTGGAAAGTTGGATGGGTGCCAACTCACTGTCTTGAAGTGGAGGACGCCGTTATACCTGGGGGAGGGGCTCTAGCTTCTCTGGCACGTTCACTTTTCCTATGTGCCTGGCTTACCCCTAGGTAGGGGGGTGTTCTTGGGCACACAAGGTCCCCACAGAATGGCCAGCAGGGTATGTGGTGGTCATGCCAGGGGATTTCTCTAGGACTTGTCCTTCTCCAAGGATAGCATTAACTCTTGCATTGCTGTGGCCAGCCTGGAGCAACTGTGAGCAACATGATGTGGTTGATGGGTGTGTATGGGGGGGGGGGTCAGGTCAGACCTAAAAATACTTCGTTTCTCCACCCCAGGCCCCTTGGAGTCTGGGAGGCAGCTGACTGATGCCTTCCTTTCAGCTGTCCCTTGTCCCTCTGAAGGCCACTCCCTTTGCCCAGCTGGGGTGAGGTGGTGGTGCGAAAGAGTCTGAGGTTCACTGTAGAATGAATGCTCTTAGGTCTGTGGAGAGCCTCAAAACTAGTTTAGCTGTATGGCCAGTTTTAAAGAAGGAAAGGGGAACATAGACTATTCAGTCCTATTATTCGTGTGTGTGTGTGTGTGTGTGTGTGTGTGTGTGTGTGTGTGTGTGTGT